>CABHPH010162535.1:0-36617 GCA_902168325.1 Peromyscus nudipes
CTCACACACATACATACACACACAGTCACGCAAGTCACACACATACTCACATACACACATATTCACACACTCACACACACATACTCACACACATATACACACAAACACACACTCATACCAACTGGGGTCAGATATTTTTTAGCCTTGCATTGAATTCAGAGAAACCAGCACGAGAAGAGACGAGGGACTGTGGACCATCATAAGGGTAACCTGGCCTTGAAGAAACTGACCCTGCAAGGACATCCCTGTGTCCCTGTACAGACAGATTCTAAAGTAGATCAAGATAGAGAGGACTCAGTGAGGCCTGATGGAGACTCTGGAACACTGATAACTAGGCCCTGTTTCTGGTAACCTATGGCCGCCCAACTGCTTCATTAAACATCATTGTGTCTTCAGAAGTCGTCTTGGGGATCCTTTGCCCTTCAAATGACAAGGAGACTTTACTCCTTCCTGACGGCATTAGTAGAAATGTCATAGATTGATCTCGTCACATAATCCAAGCCAAAGAAGAAACATTGACCATCTCAAAACTTCCGTAGCCGACATCTAAACGCCAGCTTTCAAAGCCCTCCCGTCTCTGCCTCTTGCTCTCTCTGTTTTGATCTGCTGCCCTTTCAGGCAGTGGTGCTGTTTTCTTTAGCAAACCAAAGGCAGTTTGTTTCTGAGTTAAATGTCACTTCAGTATTTCCCCAAGTGAGATGTTTGAACCGGTTTACAGGTTTCCTAAGCAACAGAGAAATGCTGGAAAAATATTTGGTATCTCAGGTCTACCAGTCGCCCTAACTTTGGCTCCCCAAAGCAAAAGAAACAGATAGACTGAGAATTGCCATCAAATGAAAAATAAAGAAACAGCCTGCATGCCCTGAGCTCTGAAAGCTGGTCTCCTGAAGGCTTGCAACTTGGGTTTTGCGACCCCAGTTTTTGATACTGGAATATTCTGGTGACTGTGAGACACAGAGTTGTGGCACAAGAGTCAACAACTTCTGTGTGAGGAGGGGAAGTGGGCCTCCCCAGCCAAGCACAGTTTCTGGAAGGAAATTCCTGGGAGAACCCGGATTATGCCCCGAAGGCTGAGATTTGATTAACCTTCTTGTAGCATGTGTAACGACAAATGTTATTGGTCATAAAATTATCCAGCCCTTATTAAAACACAGCTGCAGCCCTGGGCTCAATGACCTCCTGAGGGAGAGATTTCCATAAGATAGTGGTAGACTTCATGGAATAAGGGCCCCTTCCCAGCGTCAAGACTGCGGGAGGGTGTTTTACACTTTAATGAGGAGTTCTTGAGAAAGACCAGGCTCCTTTGTATTAAAAGATTTAAGCAATGGAAGGGCCGGATTACATTCAGTCTGCTGCTTGGGGGACAGCCATCCAACAGCTCATACTATGGGCACAACTTCTTCAACAGAGAGGTGCACACACATTTGTTGCGCAGAATCACACTTAGACACACCTGTTTTGTATTCAAATGTCTCTATTTCTCTTTGTCTTATTTAAGCATAGAAGCTCAGACTGTGAAGGAAACTTAAAGACTCTCCGGTTCAGTTATCCACCTCACACCATCACTCCAGAGAAACGACACAAAAAATGGAAATCAGTTTCCCTGCCCCAGGGGCTGCACAACCCTGCACGAAACTGCCAAGGTTCACCACGGTCAAGAGGACCAGTGCTGGTCAACTCTCTGCATGAAGTCGTAGGGGACTCCCTGGGCTTACCAGAGCCTTCCCACTCCTGTCGCTCTGGTCCTTACAAGCTAATACCCACTGTGGGGAGGGAGCATCTCAGAGAAGCACTGGGAGATGCCTTGTTGTCTCTTACAGGTTTTTTATTTTAGTAATAAAATAACAATGAAATGCTTCCTCTCTCCTGTGGTTAGGTCCGCACTATTTATCTGACTTTGCTTTCACATGGGCCTCGAAGCTGGTTGTCAGCAATGGTGCCTCCCTGTGAATCGTTAGATGCACTTGTAGAAATTATCTGTACTTGTAGAAATTCTCGCTTAACGAAGAGTGCTTCCCCAGTATGGCCCTTTAACTCATACTCTGGTCTAAGAAGAGCCAGAGCTAAGGATGATCGTTGGGTTGCACCTAATCACCTCATTAATTTTTTTTAGGGATATAAATTTCCTAATCTTAAAAATATTTTTTATCCGATCATATAAATTTGCCAATGACAAAAAAAATTACCTCGGATAATGTAAAGACTTTTGGGCGAAACTGTGGAACATCAAATCTCCACAGTCTTATTCTTTCCTCTTACATTACGAATCTTCTATTGCTGTTTTATCATTCTTAACTTTTTATGA
The DNA here is from genome assembly GCA_902168325.1 of Peromyscus nudipes. NCBI lineage: Eukaryota > Metazoa > Chordata > Mammalia > Rodentia > Cricetidae > Peromyscus > Peromyscus nudipes. The sequence continues at coordinate 2,306 of CABHPH010162535.1, forward strand.
TGGGGCTGGGAGATGGTTCAGTGGGGAAGAGTGCTTGCTGTACAAGTGTGAGAACTGGGTTCAAATCATTAGTACCCAGGTAAAAAGCTGAGCACAACCGAGGTGCCTGTAATCTCAGTATTGAGGAACGGAGACAGTCAGATCCCAGGAGCACGCTGGGCAGCCAGCCTAGCCCAAGTAGCACATTTCTGGTTCAGTTAGAAACACTGTCTGAAAGGAATAAGGAAGGCAGGCAGACAGAGGAAAACTCCTGTCTTCCTGTAGCCTCAGCGTGTGTATGCACAGTTGCAGACCTGCATGTTACGTGCAGGCAACACACACATATATCCACATGCGTGTGCATGCACACTCTCTGTCTCTCTCTCTGTCTCTCTCTCTGTCTCTGAAAACTGCTCTCTCTCTCTCTCTCTCTCTCTCTCTCTCTCTCTCTCTCTCTCTCTCTCTGAAAACTCAAAAATAACTCAGAAAGTGGTGACACCCATAAGCCTCACTTCTCCTCATCCAGGTGGACAGTTATCAAGATTCACCCACCCACCCCCACACCCCCCACCCCCACCCCCCACACCCCCGCTGACTTCATCTGCCGGCCCCTCTCTCCTTCCTTACTGTGAATTGAGATGCGCGTCACAGTGTGTGCAGGGATATTCATTTTACTTGATCACTTCTGATGGAATTTTATGTTTTTGTCTTTACTAAGATCTTTCAGGTTTGCCCCCCCACCCCCAGGTAAACCATCTCAATGTTCAGTTCCGTCAAGGGGCTGTGGCAACGTGACAGTCATACTTTGTCCCCTGACCTGTGTAAACACTGAGGGAAAGAAAGTCTGCCTCCAAATAAGAGCCTTTCTCTCTCCAGCAGGAAACGTGAAATTCTGAACATGATTTCAATTCTTTTTTATTACGCCAAACATAAAAATCATTTGGAGGGAATGAGTGACTGGGCTACCCACCACCCTCAACCAGCACAACGTGAAATACACTGCTGCCCAGTCTCGGGCCTTGTGTGCCAAACAGCTTGCTAGTGCCTGAAGATAATATATTTTTATTATGAACCTCTAAAAAGCTTCCTTTTAATATACCATCATTAACTGGAATTCAGTATTTAAGAATCAGGGAGCCATTAAGAAGCAAGTGTATGATGATTTTGTAATATTATTGATCAAAGAATACAGAGCTGTAATGGTCTCTTTTGAATGCCACAGAACCCCAGACACACACGACACACCGTTCAAGGAATCTGTGTCTCCCTGTTGTTCTTACTTCTCTACCAACTATCAAGCTGTAATAATTATTCAGTCTTAGCAGCCCCCAGTAAATGAAACAGCCCTTAGACAGCTGTCAAGGCTCAGTCTTCCGGAAGCTTTGATTTTAATGAAACTCATTAAGGAAAGAAATTAACAGAAAATATCATAATTTGTCTTGTTTCAGAAAACTAAACAGAAACAAAGGGCTTCTTAACCTGACAATGAATCTGGCCAGCCACACGCCTTTATTATATCCAGAGCCCCACCAAGGAAGCTTTACAGCAATACAGAACCAGTGAAGAGGGGGGGCCTCCCCTAGCCTGGGGAAGTGCCCCAGCCCATCCCACAGTGACTCGGGCCTCAGCCTCCTGGAGAGGGCTTGCTAGGTCAGGAGAGGTGGTTTCAGAAGCACACGACACATGCATAAACCAGGCAAAGAAATGAAAGCTCTGGAAAACAGCTCCAGTTAAGGAGCTTTGACTAGGGAAGTAATTCGCACACCTGACGGAAAACCTCATCTTTCCAAACCCTCTCTAGACAGTGATAAAATATCTAGCTTACATTTTCCTTTTGTGGGGGAGAGGGTCTCAGGCTGGCCTTGAATTCACAACATATCACAGACCTGGCCTCAAACCTGCAATCTGCTTCCATAGTTACTACAATTACAGATTATAGATGTGTGTCACCATGTATGGGCTTTTTTATTTTTTATTTTATTTATTTTATTTTATTTTTTAATGAGCCCATTAAGTATATCTTGCTTGATACCCTTTCTGCAGTGTCTTCCAGCACAAGTTTAGCTGGAACATTTCAAGACCGGAAGACACATCCCTCCAAACTTCCTTTCCTAGTGTGGTTATTCTCAAAACATCTCACAGAACCCTAATCCTGGTAACTTTTGCATATGGACATGTTTAGATTCCACACAGGTTTAGTGACCTCTTGCCACGTTAGGGTAGCACAGAGCGCTTTCAAGAAGAGGGCTCCGGAAGTGTTCATGAAGCTGCGAGCAAGTGACTGGACGAACACACTTGGGGTCTCTTGGAAATCAGACACGATGCTGGGGTAGCACCATGGTAGAACATTTGCCAACCAGCCGTGGGTCCCATCCCCAGCATGAAGGAAGAAGGGAAGGAAGGAAGGGTGGAAGGAAGAGAGGGAGGGGGGGAGGGGGGGAGGGGGGGGGGGGGGGGGGGAGGAAGAAACAAGCCAACTGGGCCTGGTGGCACAGGGCTATGATCCTAAGTACTCATGAGGCTGATACAAGAGAATTTTAAGGTAATAAGACTCTGTCTCAAAATAAAGACATTTTAAGAGAGGGTTGGGTTAGTGGTAGAGAACTCTCAAAGGCATGTAAAGGAAAGGGGGCAGGAGGAGAGGAAAGAGAAAAAAATCTGGAGTTGGGCCAGGGGCTGGACTTCTGGAGTGATTTGGGGTGTGCTCGTTGGATAAAAGGCAAAGAGCAGAACTGCTGGTCAGGGTCAACCCTCAGCCTAGTATGGGGTAGTCAGAAGCACAGCCCAGTGAAAAGGAGACCTGGGTCCACGCCTCACCTGGTCATTATGAGGCAGCTCCCTTGGGTGAGTCATAAGACTTCCCTGGATCCCACTGCCTCCAGTAAGCACGGGGACACCAGTATCATTTTCATCAGGATCCCATGGGGACTCAGTACCCTCAGATACTTAGTCCAGTGTCTAACGTAGTAACAACTTGAAAAACGGAGATAACTGGGGTACCACAGGTGAGTGGGAGGGCACTGGTGTGTTAACTGTTGGGGACCAGAGAAAGGAGGATGGGTGCAGAGAGCCCGGGACTGCAGAGACCACAGAAGGAGGGACCCCCTGTGGGATGGGCAGAGGCGGGAACCTGGAGGGGAGTAGGTGGCTCTCTGGGGCCACTCTTGGGCCTTCACACTCTGTGCTGTCCTGTAGGGTGGGTACCCAGGAAATGCTCCAATCTTTTCCTCAGGTGTCTACACAGGAGACCAGGAGATGGCTGCGGGAGGCCAAACGGAATGGGGGCAGTTAACTAAGGCTCCGGAAACCCTGCTTCTAAACACAGCATGGTGAGGTGAAAGCAAAGAGTGAAAAATTAGACCACAGACAAGAAAACCAAACAGTGAAACCCCAGATGGTTCTTACATGGAGCGCAGCATTCCTTCACTATTTGAAGAGAGGTTTTCGAACTATTCTGTACTTTTTCCTGGGTTACACCTGATATGCAGTGAGGGCATCAGACACCCCTCCCTTATTGCTGCTCCTCCCAAAAGGATCATAAATCAATTCTATGAAGTGCATCAAAGAGAGAAAGAAATGACATGCACACCACAGAGTGTTGAGTGACTGTGGACAAAGACTTCCACTTCAGATTCCAATAGTCAGGGTTCACTGGGGTGGGAGAGTACAAACTCCATGGGGGGGGTATTAAGAGCAAATAACCAAATCAATGTGTCACCCAAATGTCATAGGAATCCACTCGCTCACATGCTATAAGATGGGGCTTCTTAGGACAATGTCACTGAATGGCTGAAACTAAGACAACTGTCCCCCTCCTACAAGCCCGGTAGACCAACGAGTTAGTCTGCAAAGGTTTTGTGTGTGTATGCCTCTGTGATGAAGCCATGTGGATGTGTGAGGGACTGAGGACCCAGAGACTATTTATCTCCAAAGAGGAGAATACACACATCTTAGCTGTCAACCTTCTTGTGATCGCTCCTCTTTTTTTATATTTCACGTACATTTCTATTGCCTTCCTAAAGTAAATCAAATCCTAATTTTTTTCCTGGTCCATTAACGTTCTTTGTACTAAAGGATTTGTATAAAGAAAAGAAGAAAAGACAGCGTGATGATCAACTAGGACAGGCTTTGCTTCTGGGGCCTCCACATCCTCTATGTGGAGCCCCAGTTCAAAACTGTTCCAGAAGGCGGTTCCTAAGGTGTTTACAGGTAGCTTCCTTTCTTTAAGCCTTTAACTAATCTAATTTGGTAAACAAATTAACATTCCTTTTAATGCCTCTTATTTCAAAACACCAGGCCTAGTTCATTCAGCTCCTCATTTAATTTGAACCTAGTTTAATCATTCATTCAATGAATATTTATCCTTAAATGAATTCAATTCATTCATTCAATGAATATTTATCAAAAATCTTCTACATGGTAGATGCAGCTTTCAACACTGGGGATAGAGCAGTGAGCCAGACAGACAAAATTGCTGCGTTCGTGGGGTTTTTATGATAATAGGAAACACAGACAATGGGAAATAAATATCCATAAAAACACATGATAGCCAGTAAAACCATGCGCCATGAAAACAAAAGCAGTTGTGTGTACAGGGCAGTGGAGGCTGCTAATCCAAGGAGCTATTTGCTGAACACAATCAGATGTTGCTCAATTTTTTGTCTTTCTTTTTTCTCTTTGCCCCGATGCTCATTTTTACTATCACACGGGGGACTTTTGATTTTTTCCTTATCTCCCCAGAGTGCTGTGAATTAGCATGCTAAGACTAACACACTAGCCATGGCCTTCTGCAGTTTTACTTATTAATTCCATTTCATTTACTAATTTATTGTACCTGCCTCGTTCTCAGAAGAATTTATGGGAAGGCCAGGAGGCAGCAGCAGGAGCTGGCCTGCCCCTTTGCTACTCAAGAGCTCCATCTTTATGAAAATACAGACACAAACTCATTTCCAAAGTAATTCATTTTCACTCATCTCCTGTTGATTTCTTTGACAATCTGAGTGTGTCAGTAAGTGCTCAGGACCGAGATTTGCCAGGAAGATCAAATGAGAGCGATGGAAAATCAATATCGCAGCGACTCTTTCCTAGAACCACAGATTTCGCAGAAGTCAACTTTACAGGGCTCCAGCCTTGGAAGTACGTCAGGACTGATCTTGTAAGTCAACATGCTAAGTCTACAACACTTAAAATTTGCATTCCTGTCTCCATACAATATGTCAATAGAACGTGGGGCAGTGGAGGCAGAAAGAATGGAGAAATAATTCATAAATTATGCAGAGCTGCCTTTTGCTGGCCCTCCTTGGTGAAACGGGACGACGTGGAATGACGGAAGATGATAAAGGGGAGTCTGGAATTTACAACAGGACGTGTGACCAGATGCCCTCATCATACCCAGCCCCCGCCCCTCAGATTCAGAATGCTGGCAGCAATGGGCAATGCCTTGACTTGGCAGGAAAGTCCGTCATGACTAAGCAGTGTCTCCTACACAAAATGTGACCAAACACAGTGAAATCTGTTCCAAACCCACTCAAGTACTTTGTAATAATTTTTGATTGCTTAGCTTATTGGGACCAAGCCTTGTATACAGCTAAAAGAAATATACATTAACTCGTGCTTCATTTTGTCATTCTCAAAAGAGTGATCTTTGCCATTTTCAAATGGCTGTATTCCATAATTTTAATAGAGAAAAAAAAACGATACTCCTATGTAAGAGAAATACATTTTTGCTTACATAAAGTCTACAATTTACAGATTCGATAATATTTGGTGTTAGGTATAGATATATAAAACATTTATTTGAAATGCATTTTTGTTTTTGAAATCACTTCTCCCAGAGGTGTTCCTTAATTATACTTATGCACATAAAATTCTGTGTTTTCATTCTTCTGTTGACTTCAAAAGAAAAAACTCTAAACCAGGAAACAGTATTTTCCATACTCTAGGTTTAGCTCTGCTTTTCATTGATATCTATTTCATTCACAAAATAGACACTTGTGCTAACAAAGTAACTGTATCACATGTACACAAAAATGCATACGAAATGAAAGTATTGGTAAAGATTAGAGAGGCCAGATTAAGTTGAAGTCTGGAGTTATCCAAATGTCTTATAAACGATAAAATGTGATTCAAATGCATATTCTCATCTTTAGTGCTATCGATGGCGGGATACCAACTAATCTCCTTTGAGGCTTATTACATAATATGCTGGGCCACAGCTTTTTGAATGACCACATGGCTCTCTTTTATCAATCCCTTGATTTTCAGAATTGCCATATGGACACATCTGTTCTGAGATCTGACCAGGCTCTCTCACCCAGGGAAAGAGAAGGTTCAAAGTTGCCCAATGTCTACAGCTCTTGGCTGTGCAAGCTGATTGCTTACATGCTACCTCTTCTTCATGTATGATTCTCCTGTCTCAGAGGCAAGGCTGACAGACAAGGCTGTACCACCTTTTTTATTAGGCACAAATGAAAGCCGTAGAGCTATATAATTAATCTATGTCATTTTGCCAGGCCAGATCACATCTGTCTGTCTATCTGTCTGTCTATCTATCCATCCATCCATTCATCTATCTACCTACCTACCTACCTGGAAACCATACCATTAACTCTTTCGATACCTTCAAATTGTATATGGGCACTTGGCTCTTGGATATGACTGAGGAGAGGTCTCTAGCAAGTATCTGAATTGACAGAAGTTGCTACTACTGTTCATATTGTAAGATCCCAGGTAAGCTTGTGGGGGGGGCGGTGTACAGAAGGATGGTCCTTTGATAACAGATAACCTTTGACTACACAGAGAGTTTGGGGGGCCATGGGTAGGTCATTCAACACATCAAGGACAAAGAGCTGATTTACTGGGTCAGCCTCAGGGTATATGTTTCTGCCTTTTACAGATGATAAGCCACCGAGTAGGATCGCTAGACACCAGGCTTGACTTAAAGCAATCTCCTAGCGCAGACCGCTGGTGCCTAATGTAACATCCCTCTTACTTTAACAAGGAGAGCAATGATCTGGTTTTTGCGACTTGTCACAGAATTCTCAGGTCAAGTGTAAATGTGTGTTACAGAGCACCCCCTGGCATGTACTGTGAACATCCTCATTAAAAGCCTCCAAAAGTCTTCAACTATGCAGCCAAAAAATGCAAGTTCTCTTCCCCCTAGACAACAAATCCTACTGTTTATTAAACCTGACATTTTATAAATTTGATACTACCTGGTTTTCAGAGGAGAAATATCCTGCAAAACAACCTAACAGAATTCTTAAGGCCAGAAAAGCAAATCGGGAGAACCCCAGTCCATGGTGAGAGGGCAATTCTAGGATTTGGTGGCACAGTCATACTGCTAACCAATTGCAGTTTGGTCTGGGTCATGCGCTATCTGTAGCAGAAAGAGGCAAGATGGCAGATGCCCTGGGTTATTTTAATTAATTTAATCATGTGACTAATTGGTCTCTGCTGGGTTTCTGTGGTAACTGCTTCCTAAGTGCTGATGGGCAATTGTGTTAAATGTAGCTTGGAATCCGCACGTAGGGCGCAGTGCCTCGGAGAGCTCCCGAGGAGACGCTGTGCAGCTGCACATGGAAGGTGCCCTGCTGGGCCTCTGATTGTCTGAGCACGCAGCACGTACAGCTGCATTATCCTCTGCCTTCCTTTCTGAAAGAGCACTGCTAGCCTACCTATGGGGGCAAGAGCTCACCGTGGACACACGGAAATGATCTGTGGTCAAAGAAGACCCAGGTTCTGCAAGGATTTGGGAATCGGATACAGAAAAATACTTATTCTGAGAGGATACTGAATGGGAAAGGAGAGAAGGGAAATTCAGGGTTCTGTTCTGTGAATAGCCTGCAGCCCAGAAGCTATCATGCGTTATTCATAGCTGCCCAAGTGATACTAATAAGCCATCCTTTGAAATGCCTTGCGGGTTTATCTTCTTTTTCCTGTTCTCTAACAATGCCATCTCCTTCTTGTCACCGAGAAGGTGCGTGGGAGAACGGGTAGGCGGATGGCCGGTTTTAGAGCACAATCCACTTCAGACAGATGGAAGGCAAATGACTTCCAAATTCTCTCATGAAGTGGGATATGTTTGTGTTTGCGCAATGCATTCTAGCACCTGTGCAGAGAAAAAAAAATGTAATCACAGATTTCCCTCAGAAGGAGATTTGAAGAGAAAAAAATAAAACCAAACCACTAACTGTGACACAAAGATGCTGCCATACTTGAGCAAGCTTTTCCATCTGCAGCTCAGTCAGGCTTGCAGACAAGAGTCCCTCCCCAAACTCAGGATGGTTCTCGTGTCTGTTGGGATGGCAGCCTATGGTGCTCTTTCCAGAGAAAGGAAGAGCAGCAGCAGGGCAGTGTGCCTTTCCCTGACAGATGCCACAGAGCTCCCCACAGTAGCCATTCTGTGCCCTGTGTGTTCCAGACTCACACAGAGGCAGCGCTGATGGACCCCATCCCCACCTCCCTCATCAGCTCTCCCCAGACATGAAAATACGTCCTGGTAAATTAAGCCAAGTTGGCTCCAACTACAAATTTCACTTTAGAGATGAACACTTAATGGCTGACCGTTTAAATTCCTTTCAGAGGTGGCAGAGTCCTGTTAAATGGTACAATACATCGGACAGGACGGGGGGGGGGGGAGGGGGCAACGAGATTTACTCAACCCAACATCTCACTGAGCAGGCCTGGGAGCGTCTTGCATCCATTATATCTGGATGATACAAATGGAGCAAAGTCTGGGTAACATCACCAGCTTTGTACCTTTAAAACCATCCGTCTCAAAGGGTGTGGGCCGGTTCTAAGTAGTGATCAAACTGTTAGGAAAGAGTGACATTTGATTCCAAAGGCCTACACAGGGATGGCACATCACACTCAGCTTGGAGGCTGTTTCTCCTAATCTTGTAAGGCTTATAATTGGATGGCTACTCTAAACTCTGCCTAGTGATGCCAAGCACCACCCTCACCTGGCCACACTGCCCCTCATGCTGATAGATGCACAGCGTGCCTCCACCTGTTCTAAACCTCAATTCCAGGCCTGGGGCCACAGAGGTCAGAAAACCTCCCATTATCTGCGGTTGAAGCCGGGAAACCTTGTTTCTATAAGAGCAGATTCGGAACTGAGTTCTCCTACATCCGGTAACGCTAAAGATCCTAAGGCCTGGATTCAGAGGTCCAAGAATGGGCTTTAGAACCTTGACTCCTGTGGATCATCTGTCAGCTTCTCTGTGCATGCCTACCCCTCCAGGATGGGTCCAAAGCAAAACTTTCTGCAGATCATCCAAGACCCTGATTCAAACAAAAGGTTGAGAACGCCCACTTCACACGGTTGTCCATGTGGGTTTATGGGCCACTCCACTCTATCTCACTTGCAATGTTGCTTTGAAAGTCAAGTTATTTTAGTGGGGAAGCCTTTGCTACCATTTATTTACAACTGGCTCTTTTGTGGGGGAGGGGTTGAAACAAGGTCTTGCTCTACAGCCCAGGCTAGCCTCGAATTCACAATCTTTCAACTTGGTTTATCTGGGTGCTATGATTACAGACATTCACTACTGCCCCAGCTCTTCATCGGCCTACTTTAAAATAGAGCCTCCCACTCTTCAGCAGCCAAGGTGTCCTCCCCGACCCCCAATGTTGGTCAGTCCTTACGAAAAATGAGCCTCAGGCCACAGCTAACTGCACAGCTCGATGGCATAGACCTGGGCCCCATCTTTTTTTGTGGAATGAAAAAGAACCAGGTCAATATGGTGACAGTGTCTCTCTCAACTTAGCTCTCTGATCTCTGACCCCAAAGCTCACAGCTACAGTGAGAAGCTGTTTGGGAGGCTGCCCCCCCTCCCTCACTGTCTCTTCTTCCTCCAAGTGTATGGCTTTCTTAGCCCTGCTGTTTCCCCCACCAGACACTCCTGCCTCCTCTTACTTCATTATTACCTGAAAAAGAACTTGCCATAGCTCATCCTAAAATCCATGCATTCCCTTTCACTATGGGATCAATATACCCACTGCTCCCAATTCTCCAACAAGACAAGTGCACACTTCAAAAAAAGCAATCAATGGACTAGCCATTGGCCATTTTAAAGGAAAAATATGATTCCATTAAGACAGCCTCCAGTGGAAGTTTAGGCTAATTCATAACACCTCCATCTAACCTGGAGAGGTTGCCAGTGAAGTCAAGAAGGAGTGAGAACTTGAAGGTTCCTAGCCTTCTGTAAATTGTGATATTTCATATAAATAAGTCTCTTAGTATTTTCAATAAGTTCTCAACCCAGTCACAATCAGCAGTTTTTGACAGCATGGAACAAAATAGAAAATATCACAGCACATCCCATAAAAATTAAGTACAGTCTCATTGAACTTTTTTGAATTCTAATAACTAAGTCCTGGGTTTTGTGTGTATGTTCTGAGATCCAAATATTTCTCACATTTTAGCACCTTTGAAACAACGGCGCATTTTATAATTCTTGTTAGCCATGATATATTTTATAATTCTGGTTTTAGCCAGATTGCAGCCGCAACAATATTTTAAGAAAATCTTCTGTTGACATGGCTGGGAGACCAAGAACACACAGCATGTTGGTGGCTCAGTCTGTGACAAAGGTATGAACGTGTGCACGCATGTACAGAAGTAAGTACAAAGCGAAATGATTTCTTACTACTGGCTCACGGTCAATACGGGTTTGAAAATCAGCATACCAAGTCACTTCCAAAAGCCCACGTGTCCAGCTACTAACCACTGAAGACGACATTTCTATCACCCTGCTGGCAAGAGTGACTACAGGCCTCCCATCACTGCCCCTGACACCCTCATCAGAGCTGATGTGTCTGGTTGACACCTTCCAGTCACCTACTCCTCAGGACCACAGCATTCTCACCTGTAATTAAAAGAAGTTGAGAAATATTCTAACATTACTACTTTCCATTTGGACAGCTCAGGACTAGTGCAGGTAAGAAACTGTCAGAGAGTGTGTTAGCCTCTCTGTTGCTACAACCATGAGCCCTGTCCATTAATGTCTATTCTTCTTTTCTTCCTTTAGCCCCTGAAGGTGACTTTCTCATAGAGCCCAATATCATTTTAAGTCAGATTGCATTGGTTCAAGTATTCCTATAGAGCCTGCAATGTCTTGAGAGGTTAACACGCATTGCAGGAATATGACAAGGGTTTTGTATGTTATGTATTCGTGGTATAATGTGGGGCATGTGGGGACCTCATTCCTGACTCTCATCTTTTTCTGAGACTTGCCGTTCTTAGCTTTGTTCTTCTCACCCCATTTCCTGAATTTACATTTTGGCCTTCACGCTAGCATTGTTCATTCACGCTGAGGGACTGGCCCTGGGCTGGGTAAGTCACACTATGGCCCCTGGTTCTAAACTCACATCTGTTCGGGCAGGTCTCACATCCTAGCACTTGTTTGCTTATCCATCTCTTCCATTTAACTGTGAGGTCCTTGGAGATGGAGATATCTCCTTATCTATCTTGGCATCCTTGGCCACAGAACAGTGCCTGGTATGCTGGGGATCATCAAGACTGCTTGCTGAATAAAAGAGTCAGTAAATAAATGTGGGGCATGAGATCAACGTCCACCTGAGCACAGACACTCACACACACCTTCTTTAAACAGAAACCATCAGGCAGATTTCTGGGTTCCACATTCCCAGCTCTGGGACATGTCCCAGACTCTGAGGCCCTCACTCAGGGCCTGATTCGTGCATTCATTTAAGAAGCCGATGTGTATATGAAGACACATCCTTGCACTCTCCAGCCTTCCCTCCCCCACCTACACCAATGCCTCTGTCCAAGCCAAAAGAGTAGATCAGACTGCCCGACTCTGACATCAGCTTCCTCTATCCTCTCTGAGTGGACTGCCCGGGGTAAGACCCAGACATCCGGGAATCCTCCTCTTCAAGCCACACAGCCATGGCAATCACTTTCCAGGCCCCTCATGTCCCCAGAGTGGGCAGGTTATAGGGACTATCTGTAATAATCACTTTGACAGAGGTTTCATTAAATATGTTGCCTCATCTCCCTATACATAAGGAGAAAGATACTGAGGTCTGCATCACTTTTATTAACCCCTGGTCAAACATTCAGTCACATATGTAGCCATGGGAATGTCAAACATCTTGTCTCAAGCTGAATTACATGGATATAAAGAATCAAATTTCTCTGGTATTTACTGTGTGCTAGATCTCGGTGTGGGAAATGTGAAGAAAGCGAGCGAAGACGCTTGAACAGGAGGGCCCTGCGCTCATGGAGGACAGAACTGGTAGCTGAAGCTGCCCCCCATTTATGCCAGAAACTTTCATTTTCGTCTCTCATCACAACTAATGTTGACACCCTAAATGAAACATTTAAGGCAGCTAAGCATTTTGTCCAACTCTTTCTAAATTCCCAATTAATTCTGGTTGTCTGAATTTAGACTTCAATAAATCCAAATGATTTCTCTGAGCTCCACCTGGCATGTGCCTCCTCTTAATTATCTCTCCGGGTTTTAATTCATTCTTGTGTGTATGCACATATGCGTGGATGCATGAGCACATGTGTGCCCATCCATGAGGCCAGAGATTGACACCGGGAGTCCCCTCAGTCACCTTCCTATCCTAGTTTTTGAAACGGGGTGTCTCAGTGAACCTGGAGCTCACTGAGTCAGGTACATTGGCTGGTCAGTGAATCCCAAGGACCCTCCTGCTCTGGCTCCTCAGAACTGGGAATTTTGGATGAATGCCTTAGTACCTAGATTTTATGTGGGGGTTAGGATCAGACTCAGGTCCCCATGCTTGTATGGCAAGCACTTTACTGACTGAACAGTCTTCCCAGCCCCATTAAATTAATAATATTTTGTTTTTTGTTTTTTCCGAGATAGGGTTTCTCGGTGTAGTTTTGGTGCCTGTCCTGGATCTCGCTCTGTAGACCAGGCTGGGCCCGAACTCACAGAGATCTGCCTGGCTCTGCCTCCTGAGTGCTGGGATCAAAGGCATGGGCCACCACTGCCCGCCTAATTAATTTTTTTAAGTCAAGTCTGCACTGGAACTTGGGAAGCTAATTTTTTTCTACTTATTAAATAATCTAGGATTTAAAAAAAACTGAAAATTATACCACCAATACAAGGCTCCTTCTGGTGCCAACAATCCAGAAGATCAGGCATTCTTTTTAACTGTGCTCACATGAAGTTAGGCTTGAAGTTGTGTTGGGTTTAAGGAAGTGGTGTCTGGGGCCTTCACTTTTGATTCATATTGCTCATTCTCAATGTTCTCTTTCAATGGCACCGAATAAAGCGTAAGAAAAAAGTTGTCAAAATAAATCGTGGACATGGGATGCGTGCCACTTGCTCTCAATTCTGTTCACCTGGAAGTGACACTCCCTCTTCCTGAGGCATGGCCCTTCACTGTATGGAACGGCATTGCTGGAGTTTAGACCACAGATGTCCCCCAAAAGACCCGTGTGCTAAAGCCTTGAGCCCAGGGTGCTCTTGGGAAATGGTACATCCTATAGGAAGTAGGACCTAGTGAGAAGTGTTCAGGTCACTGGCAGCCATGCCCCTGCAGGGTGCTGTGGGACCCTTGTCCTTCCCTTCCTCATGTGCTGCCCGGCTGGGAGATGAGCAGTTTGGCTCCACTGTGCCCCACCCCTCTGTGATGCACAGGGCCTCCCAGACCAAGCCAAACTAAACCTCATTATAGACTGGTTATCTCGGATATTTCTCATAGTGATGGAAAGCTAGCTAACACAAAGAGGGAATGTTTTCCCAACCCAGCTCACCAGCTTGAACCCGGGAGCATGACACCAGAATCCCTAAGCCAGAGCAGAAGCAGCTCGCCAGCGCTATCCACGGTCATTAGCAACCTGCTTGTGTTTCCAGGGCTGCCGCCATGGATTAATATATGCACCGTGTACTGAACCATCTGCCACAGAGTCTGACCCAGACTTTCGCGGAGGTGGCCAACTGCAAAGGTTGGTTACCCCTGAGTGTCAAGAGGCAGGGTCCACTCAGAGCAGAGAAGCCTCATCGTCACATCACCAGTTCCTTTGTCCTCAGCACTGAGAGTGGGCAGCCTTTTGTTTCTTGTGTGTGTAAAACCTGGAATTTAACGAAAATGTATCTCATCCTCTATATCAACTCTTTCAAAGTTCAGCATTAGCCCTTCATAAAACCGGGTTAAGAAGAATGGACGACACGTTTGCTGTGAAAGTGGGTCACAGCACGGTTATTACCATGCACTTTGGCATACCTTCATCCATTTTTGAAAACCGATCCTTAATACAGCCAAGCATATAAAAGACTTCTTTCATTCTAGGAAGACACCACAATGAGCCCCCAGTGTACCGGACCAAGAGTCCCTCTTCTGATACTGAGCAAATACAACAGTGAAAACTTTTTTTTGGCTTTGAGGGGAGGCCCATGGGGGCATAATCTGTGGGTTTTCACATTAAAGCAATGTAAGTGAAGTAGTGAAGTCCACTCCCTGATTTCTGCTTCCAAAGAAGCAGCCCCCTTGTCAAGTAACACAACTCCCAATACATACCCTCGGGGTGGAAGCTGCTAAGGCATCTGTACCCCAAGGAATATCACCCAGGTTCTTAATCCAAGACACACCTCTCGTCCTCATCTCCTGCTCTGTATTTCCCTAAAGGGGCCCTGTGGAGGGAGTCAGCAAACTCCATGAGAATTAGGTGAGTTGCTGAAAAGCCAGACAACCTTACTTTGGGTCAGGTTATATTTGTCCATTTTTATTTGGATTTATATTGAAGGTTAACTCAAGACACAAGTACTGTCTGTTTGTCTGTTTACATATTTCCTCTGGGGAGACTCCTTGAAAGGTGACCCTGAGGCCTCCGTACTGTCCCACTGGGCCCCATCATCTAACTTTTCTCAAAATTTGGAGGATTCCCAGTCAACAGTCTCAAAAGTTTCTCTGTGTGTGTGACGAGCATGCTCACACATGTGTAAGCGAACACCACTGAGAACTGTGTCCCTCAGAACTCTTGTGGATGCTCACTGGGTCCTGTCAACAACACTTATTTCCATCATAGGTTTGGGCCCTCTGCTTTCTGGAACCTCAGTTTCTTGAATTCACTGATGACATCTGGAGACTCGAATTACCATTTAGGTTGTACCCAGCCTTTATGAAATCTGCTCTATGTCAAAAACTGACCCAGGACGGGAGCCACACCCGACTTTATACCATGTCTCTTCCACTGCTCGTTACCATGGAGCCCAGCTTCTGATACCCAGGTCCTCATCTCTGCTCGCTTTCTGAAATGCCATCCATTTGCCCTCTCCGTTTCCCACTGGTCTTTAACGCATCTTCTGGGTTCCCGGGCCAGATCTTCCACTTTTCTAAAGGATGCCTTTTCGGCACTAATAAAACTTTCATACTTCTCTGCTTAATCGCGCCAGCTTTACTGTCCCCTTTTTACTTTTTTGTTTTTGGCTCGGAGGTATGTGAACCATCTGTGCCTCTAAAACAGTTTGCTTAAATAGCCTCCAGGCAGATTTTATGGTTTTTAAGTTTTTTTACTTTAACCTTCAGCCTGCTGTTAGCCATTTTCATCACAGTTTTAAAATCAGCCTCTTTTGGAGATGACTGTCACTGGGTGATTTTCAGGCGCTCCTGGAACTGGAGGGAGGGCTGCCATCTCCAGCCGAACTGCAGGCCCCCTGGCAGTTCACAGCCACCTGAGGCAGCTGCAGGTGTGGGCAGCCTTGGTGAGGGCCAGCTCCTCCATCTGGCATCCCGAACAGCAAAGCAGACATCTCTCATTAGGAATATTCATGTGCACACCGCCCAGTCAGGAATCGGGACGGTAACATCTGAACTACTTACCTGCCTGTTTGTTATGACATTTCTACAGAATTATCATCATGATCCTAGGTACTAAAATTAGAGGGCAGGCTGGAACAAAGGATACAAAGGAAGGAGGAGAACCCGTGTCTTCCCGCCACGCTGCTGTACCACAAAATCGCCCTCCGTCGCTGTGGCAGGAGACAGGCTATGCTCTTCGATTTGATTGCGGTCGTCCAGTCTGGGGACCCGCGTGTCGATCAGCGTTTCCAAACTTCCTGTCTGCCCTTGCCTTAATGATGACTCAGCTACAGATTTCTGCCTATAGAATCAACATAACTACACCTCTTCGCCCAACACAGGATGGTGGCAGGGGTGGTGGGCATGTGCCCCTTTGGGGTTCTTTCCGTCACCGCAGCCCTTCCTTCACGCCAGGGCATTTTTCCCCAGTCTTTTGCTTCCATTGCTGCTTTTCTGACATATTTGATCATTTAAACCATTTCTCTTATAGTTATCACTGCTCTTATTATTTCCTCACCAAGCGCTCCTGCCTTCAGGAGTTACGAGCTATCTATATCCTCTATGAAATGAATTAGCTTATTAATATTTGGCTAATACTACAGAACACGATGCTAAATGAAAAGTCGGGGGTGGGGAGGCAAGGCCAGCAGGTGAGTAACAACCCCCAAGAGTTAGTAGAATGAATAAAACCACAAGCAAATGGATACATGAGTTACAGTTTGAGGGACATTTTATTTGCTTGATTTTTTTTCCCCCTGTGAGTCTGTATGTGTACATGTATATGCAATGTATACATGTGTGTGCATGTTCCTATGTGCATGGATGCACGTATGTGGGTGTACATGTTTGCACACAGAAGTCAGAGGAGACTATTATGTGTCCTTCCTTAGGTGCCGCCTGCATTTTTGTTGTTGAGACAGGGCCTCTCAGTTGGCCTAGAACTCACCAAACAGGCAAGGCTGGAGGGAGGAGTCAATGCAGAGGTGGAGGTCATGTTTCCTCAGCACTGTAGTCCCTTCCTTCCACTCTTCCTCTGCACCAGCTCTTCACTCCTCAGATTCCAAGCCCAGCGTCCGTGAAACGTCCCGACGTCCCGCCGAGTCACACCCCCACTCCAGCTCTCCTGGCACTATGCCCACACTGTCCTAGCACTCGTCACATGACCTTTGCATCTGTGTTATCATTTAACCTGGAATCCTCACGAGGGCAGGAACCAGGTTTCCGTTGGCCACCGTAAGCACAACAGCCTAACTCATAGTAGCTGCTTGGCAAATATTTGTTGGAAGATTTGTAGACTGATGTTGTAAAGGTTGTGGCTCTCAAAGCCTCGTTCCCTTGCAGCCACCTGAACAGGATGCATCCCAGGTCGAGTGCATCACTCTTTTTGAACATTTCTCTTCCCCTTCTGTTTTGCAGACATGGCTTAGAGCGACAGAGAAAGTGACTTCAGTGCGTGAGATGGTGAGCCATTAAAAACAGCAGCTCATCCCATCACATATCCAGGCCAAAGCATCTGCATCTGCAGATGGTACTGGGCCAGCCTAACCCAGACCATTCACTCTAATGAAAATACATTATGTACAGGCTCTCTGTTTGAACTGTACCTTTATTACTCCCCATGAATAGAGATAAGTAACAACTAACCACAGGGTATTCGGGTCTGTATAAACTGAAAACAGCAAAGAGAGTCAACTCTTTAAGCCTGGTACTACAGCATGCTAAAAAACCAGATTTCACAAACAGCTGGTCCTGGGTAGAAGAGGTTGTTCGTCTAAGCCACCTGAATGCTAGCCACAGTTTAAGCTTGTAATCCACATTGAGATTCCAAATTACAAGACTAGAAAGGCCGCACAGTCTGTGTGTAAAGAATTCGACCTCATGAAATAACTTGGGATCATTGCTTTTGCTCTCCGGACATGTGCAGCCCCCACCATCAGCTGTCACTTGGGGCCCCTCTCTCTCTTCCCAGATTGTCACTGTCACGGTTGCTCCCCCCACGTAGCCTTCGGAGCTTAGAGTGAGTGACATCAAGACTGGGGGAAAGCTCAAATTTGCTCCATCTGACCAGGGAGTTCTACGGCCCTCACCAGACCCCCCTCATTCAGGGACAAGCCTGTGCTGCAGGTGTGGATAGAGGGTGGAATGTTAGGACAGAGCCACTCGTCCAGTTGGATGCGAGGACAAGGAAACGTGGAGTCCACAGCTGCTAGCAGACACTCCACGACATCTGGGCACTTGCCTTGGAACACAGCCAACACTGTGTACCGATTATAAAGACGACGAAGGTGAAACATCGGGTCCATGGAAGACGGCCACACTGTTGGGTCTAGCTACCCCAGCGTCTGAACTAATTCAGGAGCACAAACGCCTTGTACTGTTTAAACCAGCCCCAGGCAGGCCTGCTATACTCTAGAAGTGGTTACCCAAGTACATCTGGTTTTTTTTTTTTTGGATAGCATAAATTTCAAAATGATCCTTGTACCCAAAGACGATCCTGCAAGGTCTCTGCTTCCTTTCACTGTTTGGTTTCTAGAGGCAGTGTTTGAGAAGCCTATGGGTGTCATTCTGTGAGGCGCTTGCCCTGAGCTCCCCCCGGCTGGGGGTGGGCCCAGCGACACTGTGGCCAGCAGTGTCCATCCTTGCTCATTCCTCCACCTCGGCTCCTCCCCTAAAGGAGAAACACCACTGAATTGGTTTGACTTTAGCTACTGGGAAATGTTTCATAATTACTAATGAATAATTCAGCAAATAAGATATTTTTAGTTTTCTATTACCAGGCACACCCAACTTTGATGGGAATTCTGTTGCCTTTCTTACTTTCCAAAACCCGTTTGCATGCAGGATCTTACATGAATCATTGCCTTAATGGGAGTTCAATCAGCAACGAGTATTGGATCATTTCACTACCCTCCACAGCAACTTCTGGGGGTTGCATTGCACTTAGAATAAAACCCAAATGACCTCCTCTCTAGCTCCACGGTCTGGCCCCTAGCCATCCACATCATTCATCTCCAGACACCCCGCCCTTCCTGGGCTGTCCAGAACCGCCAAGCCTGTTTCTGCCTTACAACCTCTACTTTCCAAGTCCTCTTCCCTTTCTGGAACCTTCTGCTACTAGCCCATC
Organism: Peromyscus nudipes; assembly: GCA_902168325.1. Lineage (NCBI taxonomy): Eukaryota > Metazoa > Chordata > Mammalia > Rodentia > Cricetidae > Peromyscus > Peromyscus nudipes. The sequence continues at coordinate 21,207 of CABHPH010162535.1, forward strand.
ATATAACTAGCTTTATCACTTCCTTCTGTCCTACATGCCACCTCCTCCAAGATGACATCAGTAATCACAAGATATAAAGCACCCATCACTGTCCATCCCTCACACCACCCTTTTTTTGTAACATTTATCACTACTGGAAATTATATCACATACATATTTTGATATTTATATATCTATCTAGCCCACTGGAATAAAACTTCCTTTGAAAGTCCCTTTAAGGCACAAGCCTTTCCTTTTATTCTGATACATATATAATTTTATTTCGTCTTCTGATTTCTTTTTTTGAATCAGGATCTCACGTATCCCAGGCTGTCCTGGAACTCACTGTGTTGCCAAGCAGGCTTGGAACACTGGTCCTCCTGTCTCTACCTCCCAAATGCTGAGATTACAGGCATGAACCACTACATCCGGATTTTAACTTTTTTTTTTTTACAATGATTAGATGAATAAGTAACAAATCTTAAGAGTGCTTTTTTTTCTAGACTAAAAACAAATAAGAGCAAGAAGGAAGTATCTACCTTCCACCAGGCAAATCCCCCTGGGCCTGCACATCATCAATGCACATCGCATTGCAGCAATTTTAGCAACATGCACACCTGCAGAGGCAGAGTCCGACACTTGGAGGTTCTTACAACATAAAGGCACAGGTACAATCATAAAACTTTGCACCATCTTTCAGTTAGAAATGATTCTGTCGAGGCACATTGCAAGATAACATATCTCTTATTGGATCTATACAGAAATCACCACTTTATCCTGAATGTTTGGTGGGATTTTAGAGATCACAAATATCTCAAAATTCCTATTACTCATTGAGCCTCCAAAATACGCTCGGTGGGGAGGGTGTAGTTCTTAACGCTAATGAGCTAGTCAAGAAATTTAGAAGTTAAAAGAGATAATTTAAAAATAAATTTAAAAGAAAATTCAAATTTGTATGATTAAAAACTACATGTAAAATATTTCATTTATATCATAAATTCTTTTGCTGTAGAAAAATAATCATTTCGAAGTCAAGGCAGTTTTTTTTCCACAATCAAAAGTGGTTAAATAGATTTAAATACATTTCAACATATTTATGAATGATTTCTCCTCCATGTCTCTAACGCTTTCTCATAAATCACTATAATGTTTCCAAAGTACATTTGGAAGTAAAAAATTTACATCTATCTGGAGATGAATTAAGCAGAAAATACATTAATAGCTGAATTTATAATAGAGTAGTTAACCCTTAACCATAGCAAACTAATGAGGAATATTTTAGCAAGGAAGGATTAATCAGGGCTCTAACACTATGCAATTTGCCATTTGAGGGACTTAATCGTGAGTGGATTTTATTCCCTATTTACTTTTCATTTGGAGGATGACTGACGAAGACCGCACGTTCAAATAAATGTCATTCTTGAGCTTAATCTCATCACTTAAAGAAAAATGTTATTTTAAATAATATTACACAGGTTAAAAACAGTCCTCACTACCAAGATCACTTCATCTCTGAATTAAACTCAGCAATCCAACATTGAACAAGCACGAGCCCGGCCCAGTGGCACACGCTTGTAACAGCAGCTACAAAGGTAACTAAAGAATCAGGACCACAAGTTCAAGACTGACCTGGTCTACCCAGTGAGTTCAAGGCCAGCTTGGGCAACTTAATGAGATTCTTTCTCAAAATAAACATTTTAAAATATATATATATATATATATATATATATATATATATATATATATCAGTGGTATATGCTTACCTAACATGTGCAGGACCCCAGGTTCAATTCCCAGTATTAGGGACAAAACCAGGAAGACAAAAAACAAAAACAAAACCCCACATGAGCAAGCAACAGCACTGACTTGGTGAGTCTCAGCCTGAATCTGAGCAACGAGACAAACATTGGACACTGACCTCCACCCCCAGCCATTGACCACCTCCATCTTTGTTAATGACTACAGGAGTGTCACTTACCCAGGGTACTCAGGAAACTATAGCAGAGTCCGGGCATTTTCTATGGCTTCATTAAACCATTGGTGAGCCTTCTCAGGCATGCCCACAATCAATGTCTGTAAACCTCTCCATTAACACTCAATAGACTCCACTGTGTACACAGTCACCCGAAGAGCGGATTGTGACAAAGGGAATTTCTACTCAATCTGATATACAAGGGCAGAAACTAAGTGACCCTCTGAAGCAAAGGTTTTCTTTATTCCATCCCAATCCATGAGAATATGAGCAGAAACCCAGAACCCATGGAACAAAGATGGGTACATAGCCTGCCCAGTTTATATTTTCCTTATGTATTCAAAAGCCACCCAGAGGTATTGAAATGAAAAGGAACTGAAAATAAACCACAGGCATACCCAAAGCTTGGGATCTGGTGTACATGACCTTGAGTATACCAGGTTTTAGGATAAGATACTGCAAATGTCTATGGGAAAAAAAAACCCTCTGGACTCATTCGACTACCTTAAAATATCTCAGCACAAGGCCCCAGGCCTCTTTAGCACGCTTTTATTTAGATATTTAACATATTTTAGCAAAGCATGAATTAACGGAGTGTAACTTCAATTCCAGGAAGATGCACGATCATTTTGTCTTGCTTTCTCTGGCTAGCTCACACAGACTGCCCAAACTTGCCCCCTCCTCTCTTCAACCAGAGGCTTCATGGTGCCTTCCTTTAGCAGTCAGGCAGACAGAGTAAGCTCATTACTGAATGCAGGTTATGAGGAGAGAGGTCATCAAAATGACCCTCAGATAATTCGTCCAATGCTCACTCTTCAGATAAACCTGAACACCATTAGTCACAAGGCAAGGGACTTGGCCATGCAAGTGACTGGATCAATAAGGAGAATGGACGTCCCAAATAAACAGACCCTTCCCTGGCTGCTTGTTTACTGAACTGCCCACTGCCCAAACAGGCAGACTATGAACTCCAAATGTGCACATTCATCACTGCGCAGCAGTAGTCACTGGGACCCAATGTGGCTGATGCAATCTGACACCGTGGTTAACGTTAAAAGGGAGTGTGCCTCTTAGATGGATTGGATAATTACCCGCAGTTCAGATGAGAAAAACTTGATTTAAGTGACTTGCATTAGCCATCACCAGAGGGGTTGGCCAGAGATTTACCGTGTCTGGAAATTAACATCCCAGCGTATGAGGCAACAGCCCTATGTGCTTACTGATCAACAGGAAACCAGAGTCAGGTTTATTGAAAATCCCCACTCTGCTTTCCATTCATTGAGAACACTGAGTCTTGAAGATAGATCACCTCCTCACCTTTAATTTAAAATACTTGGTATTATTCAGAAGTCAGTGTGCATTCTGGATTAACAGGTTAGAATTATTCTTTGTTTCCCCTCACAATCTCTAAAACTGTAGCCCATTAAAAACGGGAAGTATTTGCTAAGTCCTTCTTTTCAGGGCAGACTTACTCGCCCATTCTGTTTGTGTGTGGGTCTCCCTTACACAAAGGTTTTTCATGGGTTTTGGTAAATATGAAGATTTGTGCCTATCCCCCAGGCTTCAGGTGGCATTCTTAGGGCACTATGTCCCACCTGGTTGCAGAATGTCTGTCCTGGATCCCCTTTCGGCTTTCCATGGAAGCTTGTGTTCTAAGCATTAACCCCACTGACATCTCATTTCAGCTGCCGAGCTTCCCGGCTCTTCCCACCTGAAATGTGTCTCTGGGGACTCACATGGTCCCTCCTCTGCTGATGCTCCCATTTACTGGAGTTCACTAATATTCCACTCCATATTTCAAAATACCAGAGGACAGGAAAACAGTTGGGTTTGTTGTTCTTTTCCTGTTTTCTGAGGACGCCCGTTTGCTGTGTCTAAAGGGAACCCTCAGCCTCCAGCCTACAATTGAAAGGCCTGAAGAGAGGACCACCCTTCATGCTAAGCAGTGGGCAGGTTTATAACCTTTGATTCAAGAGACTGAAGAACCAAGGTCATCCTCCTGCAGGCCAAGCACAGACAATCAGATCTTCCAAGCTTCCCTAGGCCCAATGAAAGCTGGGAAATCTGCAGAACAACCCTAGGCTCCTGGCCTCATCTACTGTGGAGCCAATGTGCAAGCACCAAGCAAAATCTAGTGTTTGGCCTGAGCTCTAGGCCATTAGAGGACATTAATTACAAGTAATTTCTTAATGTCCTTCTCAAACCTTTGTGAATGATAGCCATTTTACAAATTAAATTTTGCAGGTGTTTAAAGGGAAAAAATGGACAGGTTAATCAGTAGATTAGCAGAGAGATTGTTATACATTTCTTTTACACTACTGGGTTCTATAATTAAGTCTGAAACCAAGAAATCTTTTTGAGCTATGCTCAAGTTTAATTTTAAAAAAGAAAAAAAAACCTACAAAAATGAAAACCAAGCACCATGTGTATAAATAAAGTATAACTACAATTAACACAATGATGATGCTAATTAGTGATGGATCTCTCCAAAAGAGATCTCTAATAAAAGCCTGGGATGCATCCAGGGATGCAGTATGAAAGTAAAATAAATGCTTATTGCACAATACCCTCCCCCTAGAGTGTTTGCTTTCATGGTAGTTGTCAGGAAATCACAGTGACGTCATCTGCATACATTTCCATCTCTGGCGGCTATGATCTCTGCTCTACGTCACTATGGTTCGGGAAACCGCAGTGACGTCATCTGCAGACTTTTCCATCTCTACAGTCTATGACCTTTGCTCTGCGTCACTTTGGTCCACTGGGAGCAGCAGCACATCCTGAAGAAGAATCTATCTATTCCTGTCTCAATTCATGGAAAGTAAAACGAGGAAGCAAAACTTCGATGCTCTTAGGAGTTCGTGTTTCTTAAATTTCCAATGCCATTCAGAACACTACGAACTTGAGATTTGAACAAGGAAAGAAAACAGTCATCCTTGGCTTACACTGGCTGCTTTTCTTCAGTGTTGATTTCCTGATTTATTTCTAGATACTGGCTTAGACAACAGGATATTTATTTCCCATGAAAAAGAAAAGATGATTAAATAAACACTAAATGGAAAAGACTACTATTTGCAGTCTGGTTACTCCTTTTTTTAGAGGGATAATAAAAAGAATATTTTAAGCACTCAGCTATTTTACAAAGTAAAACTGATATTAAAAGGTTGAACTCAGGCTGGAGAGTTGACTCAGTAGTTAAGAGCACTGGCTGTTCTTCCAAAGAACAGGTTCAATTTCCAGCACCCACGTGGCAGCTCACAACTATCTATAACTTCATATCTGAGACATATACCTGCAGGCAAAACATCCATACACATACAAACAAAAACAAAATAAAAGTAAAATTAAAAAAAGGTTAAACTCAACGTTTCTGCATCTCTTGCAAAAACAGTATAAGGATGCTTTGCGACCTCTCAACTTCCTATGAATCTCCAGGATAAAAATGTTCTCAAGTCCTGTTCCACTGTGGCCTCAACAGGGGGGTTGGAAAAGAGTGAGCTATTAGCCCTCTGGAGAGCTGTCCCTGTCTTGAACCCCATGGAAGAGGAGGCAGGAAGAGTGTAAGAGCCAGAGGGGATTGGGGACAGCAGGAGAACAAGGCCCTCTGAATCAATTGAGCACGGCTCATAGGAACTCGCAGAGACTGAGGCAGCAAGCACAGGGCCAGCATGGGTCTGCACCGCGTCCTCTACATCTGTTTTTAGGGGACTCCTGAGTGTGAATGAGTGGGGCTCTCTGATTCTTGTGCCTGCTCTTGGGGCTCTTTCCTTCGGTTGGGTTGCCTTATCTAACTTCAATGTGATGGCTTTTGTTTTACCTTCTGATATATTATTTTGTTATGTCTTCTTATCTCTTAGAAGCCCGTTCTTTTCTAAGGAGAGACAGAAAGGCAGTGGATCTGGATGGGAGGGGAGGTTGAGAGGACCTGGGAGGATTAGAGGGAGGGGAAACTGTAATCAGGATACATTGTGTGAAAAAAATCTATTTTTAATAAAAGGGGTGGAAAAAGAAAGAAAAGTTGTCCCTGTCTCAAATAATGAGATCGGTCTGCCATTGTTCACCCAATGCCCACAGTCTACACAAGCCCCTCCCACACTAGTTTAAAAGTCTTCCAGTCAGCAGTTGAACCTTGTAGAAACTGGGATTTTGTAAGATACATCATGAATTAACACTATGCACGTCTCAGAGCTACCATCCTGCAACGTGTAAACTCATAGCTGCTCGAACTCCTGAAGTGAATACAGCTGTGACTCATGGGCCTCTCACAGAACGTTAGCAGGAGTGGTTTGCAAAAGGCATGTTTGTAGCAATCCAAATAGCATCCAAATCCGACTTAAGTCCAGTTTAAAATATACCATGGCAGGTTAACTCAGCTTCCATGTAGCTCACCTGACTTTAAAGTGCCAAGCTTTAGGAGAGACGAATGGGACAGTTTTTCAACTGACTGAGTCCCAAGGAAAAAGGAAGCCTTGAGAAGCAAACGGAATTTAAAGAGCTCATTTTCATGGGCCCTCATTTTGAGTGTTGGGCTATTTTTATCCTTTTTTTTAGCAGCAATGCCATGCTGCCTGTATATGCAAGCATTTGTGACGAGGCAAGCACAGCACCCCGTGGCCCCGTGGCACAGGGACCCACGGCACAGCTGTCCAATTTACATTCACAAATGCAGGTGTTGCTCAGACACAAAGCAGAGGTCGGCTGAATGCTGCTCCTAATTACCTACCTTGTCTATGAGGGTTTTCCTTTGTAAAGTTATGCATGCAATTTGGGTTCAACTTGGAGGCCATTTTTAGATCCCAGCATGCTATCCAGCAAGAAATGAGCTGTCATTATAAAGCATAATTTACAGCATAGCTAATTTTACATTTTTTTAAAAATCTACTCTATACCTAAGACAAAACTCTATTCTGTATATGCATTATTCACTGTTTTCCATCTACTCCTCCGTATTTAGAAACACAAGGAGGGAGAAACTGTTGTTAAGCAGAAATGGGAAGAATTTCTTCCTATTTCTAAGATGACGTTCACAATTCTAACAATGAAGACCAAGGACTTTGTCAAACGATACAAGAAGAGACGTAGCTATCTCTCAGCCACTGCTGGCAGTGAGGAGCATGCCAGGGCTTATAACAGCAGTTCTTAGAAATGGCCGGATGCGGGGCTGGGATCTAATACGAGCCATTAGGAAACCTAATCCCTAAATGAAATGACCACAAAATCCTACCAGTTAAGCGAAATGCAGCAGCTGTACATGTTTATAGTAATACAATAGGATACTGTTTCAGAGGGAACCCAGCAGGTAAGGTAACACGCTTATTTCTCCCTTTGGAAAAACTGAACAGGCCGAGCTTTGGAATACATAAACAGGAGAGAAGACAGGTAATGTGTGCACTAAGGGGCCACAGAGACCAGCAGACAAAGGCACTGGGTAAGTCAAACCACAGCAACTCCCGAGGTTTGCAAGATGCTGGACCCCCATCCCAGCAGCTCCTCGTGGAAAGTATAGTGGGTTCCTTCCAGCACTGATTCTGCCTCCTATAAATTCCAAATACTGATTCCTGCTTCCCATTATCCATCTTTCAAAAAATGTATGCTATGGAAGCTTTAATTCAGTTTGACCTTAAACTTTACCACGATATTTTAAAAGCATATATGTGTGTGTATATATATAGATGTATGTATATATGTATGTTTATGTGTACCTATACACATATACTGTATAACAGGATTCTAGACTGCTTTTCCAATGGCATCTGATGCCTTTCTTCAAAGGCTTACTACAAAGTAGTAAGCTTTCTTTACAAAGTGTAACTGGTATCCTCGGGGTTGTGACAAACACATCTTGCTTGGCCTTATTCACTAGAAGCAGTCCATCAAGATTCAGATCCTCAGCCCTTCAGAATTCTAGAATGACAAGAAGCCCTGTTCTATAGTCATGTTCTGTGGAGGAATGCAAAGTATTTTGTTGCGGTAAGTAGGGCTTTAAAGAAGAAATCACTGGGCCCACTCCTAGGATTGATGTTCTCAGTACTCAGCACTCAGAAGGGGAGCCCCAGGCTCTTGGAGATCACTCTAATCCCCTCCCGGGGGGGAAATGAACCCCACTCTTGACCATCCCCAAAGACTTGTAGACAATTTCCTTACTTGCCTCCTAGCTCCAGTGAAGATCATGAGCCTAATTCTTACAGACTGCTACTAAAATTCCAACCCGCTGAATTCTGCAGCCTAATTCTGCAGGCAGCATTATGTTTTTTGGCAGAATGAATGTGACCCAGATTTGCAGGAGATTATCTGCTGCAACCATGCTTACAATGCAGTGAGCCATGATTAGCATTCAGGATTGCAAATGTTAGACTTGAAAAAGACAAGTTCTTGCTGCAAGAATGGACAGGTTTGTATCTTGTATTACAGAAAGGGAAATGCAAGTGCTTAGCAAAAATGTGTACAGTTTCATGAATTAAGGAAGCTTTGCAGATCAATGAGAAATAATCAAGGCCTAGAAATGGACTTGGGTACTTGGTGGCAAAAGGCGTTAGCAGTTCTTTAAGGATTGGGAAGTTCGTGTGCAGACGTGTACGTGTGCTTATTAAAACATCGTGCATCCTGTTTCCCATCAGGAGTGGCTAACTCTATTCTAAAAGGCCATCTTCAGACCTAAACTGTCTTTTAAAACAAAGTGGAAACTGTAACTACGGCTCTTCCTGTGTTTACCCACCACACTCTCAGGAATGAGCTAGTCACCATTGCCTGTCTTGTCAAGATCCATCAGCTTTAACACAGTGTGTCAAGGGAGGTTTGACAGTTTTTGTCTTGACTAGACTCTGTGGATCAGGTTTTGGAAAAGCAGCAGCTCTGTTCCCACTGTATTGGTGTACTAAAGCCTCGACAGCTAAAGTCTCACTCTCCTAAGGAACCTGTCTCGCTTGTTGTCTGGTGGGCTCTGGACTGTACCCCCTCCCACTGCTGGAAAGCCACCTCTGGTGAGGACAGCAGCTGTCTTCCTCAGATTCACTCACCCTCTCAGAACTCAAACACCAAGCCAAGAGAAATTGGTGGACAAGTTACGTTAGGATGGGGTTTCTTATTCCAAAAAGTAAAGCATGACAGGAAGAAACAGACAAAACAAAATCAAAATACGCAAGGGGCAGGGCCACGGTGTGTCCAGCTAGGGCTAGGAGGTGCATGCGCACAGGAGGTGGCCAGCGGCCTCACTAAGGTGGCTTACCTTGTTTCTTTTGAAGTAGGCTCTCCGGCAGGCCGCAAAGCACTTCTCGCTGCAGAAGCTTTTCACCTCACTTCCCATACTCAGGGAATAGCGCTTGATTCCCACTTTCTGGCACCAGGCACACATTATTTGTACATTTGACACATCATCTTCTATAATAAAAGTATAAGAAAAATGTTCATATCAGAAGCAAACATCCTTCACATTTAGACACACCCTGACCCTGACAATGCTCCCGGGGTCGGCTCGCAATTTCCAAACCTCACCATTTTCTGATGGAGTAGGAGGGCCAGTCTTAGGGAAAAGGTAGGGTGCACTCGTTTGTTTTTCTGCTTAGGGGCACGTGGGTGCTGGTGTTTCCAAAGACATTTTACTTAGAAACCAGAGCACGACTGCAAAGCTACAAGAGTTCCAGGACTTCTTAGCCTAGGCAAACCAGCCACAGTGATAAGCGAAGAAGGTTGTAAAATGAACAGCGCATTTAGTCAAAGGTCCTGCAGAAAGTCTTCAAAATGGGCATTAGGTGGGGCGATCTGTGCCATGTGAAGCTGTGTGTGAGCTTTGACAGAGGCCAGCCGCACCAGGCAGGCTCCCATCAGAGGGAAGTGAACAGTGCTGTTGTTCAGGATTACAACCTGACTGCCAAGTCAGGTGTTTAATCAAAAAAGGAGAAGTTGTGAAGGGCCGGGTTCTGGCAATGGGCAGCGGGAAGGCCTGGCTTCCTGGGCGTTCTTCTACAGTGTGCCGTCAGGCACTGGTGACCTCAGGGAAACACGGGCCCGATTTAACTCGGCTCCGTTTGATGTCATTTCTGGGCCCTAGATGAAGGGATGGGGACGAGGGTGTGAGAGTATTCTCAGCCAAACTAGAGTGGGGGCGTCCTCTCAGATCCTGGAAGACCCCTCAACCATGTCAACAAGGTGCCCATATGGGTTCTAGATGGTATGCAAATATTTTTAATATTTAAATATTATATTTCATTTCCTTATATGAGAAGAAAAACTTAACTAGCATAAGCTACCACAACTGTCACATCCATTACTGCTTAAGACAGATGGGCTGTTAAAGAGAGCAAAGAGGATGAATTAAATTAAATATCCTGAGTAAACCGCAGTGCAGACAGTAAGAAACGGCCGTAGGATGGGGCTGGTAACACTCAGATGCCTGCAACTTGGGAATAGTGATCTCTTTTGGGGAAATAAAAGACGATGTTAGAACATTTTTAAAATATTTTCTGGCTGCCTCCTAGGAGCTTTCACGGTATTTTGAATAGTGTTCTCTGTCCTCTCGTTTGACTCTGTGTGTGTGTGTGTGTGTGTGTGTGTGTGTGTGTGTGTAAGTTTATATATGACTGTATGTGTATATATGTGTGTGTGCAGGTCTAAGTGTATATGCGTATGTGTGCATGTCTGAGTGAATGTGTCTGTGTGTGCATGTCTGAGTGTCTGTGTATATTTGTGTGTCTGAGTGTGTATGTGCATGTATCGATCGGTGTCTGTGTGTATGATGTATGTGCATGTTTGTGTGTTTGTGTCTGTGTGTATGTGTGTGCCTGAGTGCGTATGTGCATGCGTGTGTTTGTGCGTGTGAACATGCGTAGCTCTAGCTGGCACTATTAGCAGCAGTCCCTTTTTATGGAATCTGTTTTGTACTAACCCAGACGCATAATTCAGACATAAGTGGGAATCACAAAAGCCCCAACGAGCTCTGGTGCAGTGTGTCTGATTTCTGAGTAAAATCCCCCAAAGACTAATTGCTAAGCAAGGCCTGATCCATGAGTTGTTGACATATTCATGGTTCACGGAGTCTGTCATGTAATCATTCCATTTCCAGGGAAAAGATTTGGTTTGGGGCACTATGGTCATCAGTCTGCAAAATTAGAAACAAACTCATTTGTAATACAGCGACATGGTTTTTCTCCCTAAGTATCGACTCAGAACCATCATAAAAGAACAAACATTGTCATTTTAATACCTTGTACTGTTTCTCAAACCACACATCAGAATCTATGGCTCATTATCACACAAGACAGCATAAAAGAGGCTCTTTGATGTTAGTAGACACTTCTGATAACATGACATCCTTTAAATAAAGTCATAACATGAATTCAAATGTAACGTAATTACTGCATTGGATGAGTGTGTTCTGTTCAGAAAGCTTTTATTTCTCTTTCATATGATTCCTATATGACACCTGTCTACAGACTTTGCATGGCATGAAAAGTTAGCAAAAGCTCTCCAAGTGACCGCATGTAAAGTGTGTTCTTGGATTAGTAATAGTTTTAAAATGATCGCCCCTCACTACCACACTAACTGCACTAATAATTCCTATTGTCCCAGTTGATACATCTTAGGTTCCTTAAAAATCTTAGGTTCCTGAAAAAGAAGATGACACCGTGGAGCTCTCACACATGACCCAGTGGCAATGGTCTTGGTTCTGGTGAAATCTGTAAGGAAAAAGATGTCATGAAGGAAATCATTCGGTCTCACAGTTTAACAAGGGCCCCATTTCCCAAGGAGCCATTCAAGAACACTCATTTCCCCTCAGCATTTCTTCCTTTAAATAGTCTGGGTTGAAAAAGAAACCCTGAGGTTTTTAAAGTCCTGGCTCTGTTAATGTGATGGACTAAAGCAGACTAGAAAAGGCAAGGGGCAGAGCTGGAGGGAGGCCCGTGTTGAGCCCACCACAGGGGCCTGGCCCTGAGGAGGACAGGGTCAAAGGGCATCCCAGGCCACCAGATAGGCCCATTTGTCATGTTCTAAAAAGTGTAAGGACACTTTCTTACAACAGGACCTAACAAATAAAAGCATAAAATTTTAAAACACATTAGGCTCATAAAATATTCTTACTAGAAAGTTACAGTGTGGGAGATAAGACAAAGGATTTGTGCATTTCTGTTTCTGCAGTGAGAAGGGATGTAGAATGGTAGTTAGCATCTGTCTTGTTAAATAAATCAGTATTCCTGTCCATCCTGCTTCCTCCATGCAAATGCTCTGGGAAAAGCAGACGTCTCCTGGTCTATCATCAAAGTTGTCGACAACGAATGACCCAAAGATGAGTCTGAGGAGTGGGTTATTCCGAAAGTCCTCAAGAATAGTCTCAGGTATGACAGGTATTCTAATCTTACAATAGCCAATTAACGCCACACTTCGGAAACTAAAAGAATTGTCATGGTTAAATGAATTTTGCCAGTCAAAACACAGTTTAGAGTCTGTCACTAGACCCAGTGTGTCACCACACAAGGACCGTCCCTAAAAAGAGAACTTTTCCTGAGAAATTACAGCCAAAATGTGTTTCAGTTAAGTCTTAAAAAAAAAAACCAAAAACCTTTAAGTCTGGTGTGCTGATTAGCTTCAATTGTCAATTTGACTCAACGTAGAGTCACGGGGAAGAGAGAACCTCAGTTGAGGATCTACCTAGATCAGATTGGCCTGTGGGCGTGTCTGTACAGAACTATCATGATTATTCATTGATGTAGGAGGGCCCAGCCCACTGTGGGCAGTACCCATGAATGAGCCAGCTAGCAGCTTTCTTCCCCAGCTTCCGCTCCTGCCTTGAGCTCCCACGCTGACTTCCCTCAGTGGCTGACTGTGCCCTGGAAGTATAAACCAAGCAAACCCTCTCTTCCCCGGTTTGCTTTTGGTCAGAGAATTCAACACAGCAACAGAGAGGAAAGTAACCTCTGGTAACAGCATTGCGCTCTGCCCTGGTGAGAGAGAGGGCCTGGCAACTTAGCTTTTCCTAAGTGGATCTGGTTTTTAATGTTTTATTTTTTTAAAAAAAAGTCTTCAAACTTGGTAGTATCTTATTTCCTATCTTCTATGTAGGCTAAAAGTCTGCACCATCGGAGACTTGGAGTTATATCATTGAAGACTCATATGGCAGGCTTATATTACAGCAATTAGCCAGTATATTTTCATAATAAACAATGTAGCAACAAAGGCAAAATGTTAGCGCATTAAATAACATTCCCAAAGTGAACAGTTTGCATACCATGATGCAATTTTCATGTGCTGTCATAGAAAGATATATCAGTCATGTTTCAATTAATCGTGAAAGTCAATGTCTCCTCTTTAGCATTTAATTAAGCAAAATGTTTGTAGCATTTTTCTTTCTAATGCTCAAAGAGCCATAATACACTTTTCTATTGTGCATTCCAGAAGAAAAAGTCCAGGTTAATAACTCTAAGATGAAATAAAAATTGTATTTATTTATTTATTATAATACAGAGAAGTATGAGATTGAACATTTCTGGAATGCCTCGCTGAAGTGGCTTGAGCAATTGCCTTGTCTGGTGGCTTTTAAAAATAAAGATGGCCATCGGTCAGTGACCTTCTTAGACCATTTCAACTGAAGCAGTGAACACATATACTGACTTACTTGAAAAGAACCCAAGGAAAATCAAGAGGGCCTTAGTGGGCCCCAAACAATTATTCTGGAATTTTAATTGTCACTTTCATGAGAGCCCAAAACTAAGGGAAAATCAGGAAGTATTTGCTGGGGGTGTTATCTCCTGCTACAGTTCCTGGAATTCACACATTCAAATGATCATTTTAAGATCTCAAGTATGTTTGAAACACATTGCAAAGTTGCCTGAAGATGTTCCTGTGTGCTCCCCATGCCATGAAATGAGAGCCTGGGCAGCATTCCTGTCAATCTGTTTGTGGGAACAGCTAATCTAAGAACAGAATAAAAGGGGAGAAAGGGCAGGGCCCGGAAGAGGGCATTGGCTGGTAAAGGTACTTGCCACCAAGCCTGATGACCTGAGTTCCATACGCAAGACACACATGGAGGGAAGACACAAAAAAACTTTCAAATGTTGTCCTCTGCCGTCTCTCTACACACTTGCTCACACACACACACACACACACACACACACACACACACACACACGTGGGCAAAACTAGAGTTTAAATTTGATTTTCTTTTCAGTCTGTTTGCAAAGAAAGAAATTTCATCTTGTAATGATTCAGTTCTACAGATCTTAAGGCAGTCCAAGTTAATAGTCTCTGGAGCAGTGGTTCTCAGCCTTCCTAACTCTGTGACCCTTTAATACAGTCCCTCATGTTGTGATGACCCCCAACCATGAAATTATATCATTGCTATTTCATAATCGTATTTTTGTTATGAATCATAATGCAAATATCTGATATGTGACCCTTGTGAGGGGTCGTGATCCACAGGTTGAGAACCACTGTTTGACTCCTGCAGGAACTTCTATACAACTCCCCATGCTCTGGAAGTGAGCCCATGAAGCGGGCCATGGAAAACTTGAACCACTGTACCAAAAGGAAGTCATGGCTGCCAGCCATTCAGTACTTCCTAGCTGCCAGGCACAGCACGGTTCACCCTCCTCTCTATCATTTACTCTTACTCGCAACCACCCACCACCAGGTGGATCCTCATCTTCTCCCCACTGTGTAGGTGGGAACACGAGTTTAGAGGTGAAGTCATTTGCTCCAGCTTGCAGAACCAGCACATACCAAAGCCTGCATGCAAGGAGGCTGAGCCTCGACTGCTGTACCTTAGTGACCAGGGCTTTTCAAAGCATGTAAAATGGCACACCCACCACTCACACATAAAACCCCCAAGAAAAAGGGAAAAAGGCTACCATTGATTCGGCTACTCACAAACACCCAGCTCAGGGGCACGCAGGTAGGTGGAAATCTAAAAGGTCAAGAGTTGTTGAGGAGACAGATGAAGTGTTGTTACTCATCAATATATGTTGATTGATTATTTTTTTTAACAAATAAGTTAAAGGCCCACAGTGCAAGCTTGGCTGTTTTATGACTGTGACACACAGACGTGCTGCAAATATTCCAGCTGAACTTGGAGCAGCAAGCACTCCACAGCCACTGAGAAATGAGACGGCTGAAGGAATAGTGGGCAGGAAACAGCTACTCTAACCACAGGTGAACAACAATCTCACCGCCCTTCTCAGGAGAGGGAATCACTGCGGCACGGGACAGACTGGCTTTCCATGTGGGCAAGGGTGACCACCCACATACCAGATTTCAAAGGTGCCACTGTGAATACCCCAGTTTCAGAAAACTACCCTTCAGTTGCTCACTCACAGTAAATTCAACCACTGGAGGATCATTGATTTGGCTTTATTATCTTACTACCAAGTATAAATTTCCTGAAAGCAATGAGTTTCTACACATCTGTAAATGATATTTATAATTCAGATTTATTGTGAAAAGTGTTCACAGGTAAGGGGGCATGGGATGCTGAGGGC
>CABHPH010162536.1:0-48768 GCA_902168325.1 Peromyscus nudipes
TGTTATTTATGCCTTCTGCTCCCTTCTCCATTTCTATTGACTTGCCTTACCCATTCTGCATTTCCCATTTGTTCTTTCATATCACCTGTATCCTATTTTTTCCCCACCAACTCTCCCATGGTTTCTTTTTACTTTCTGGATTTCTCAGTTACTTTAGGTTTCATACTCACATATAAAGATTGGGAGCTTAGTAATTCAGATGAGAGAAAATGCATGTCATTTGTCTTTCTGAGTCTGGAGTACCTCATTCAATGTAATACTCTGTAGTTCCAACAATTTACCTGCACTTATTTATTAATATGGTTAAATAGTATTCCATCTTTAATGTGCCACATTTCATTATCCATTCATAAGTTAAAAGATATTTAGGTTGTTTCCATTGTGAAAAGAGTGTAAATGATCATGGCTGAGCAGGTATCTCTAGAGTAGGATGCCAAGATCTTTGGGTATTTGCCAAGGTGGTATAACTGGGTCACATAGCAGAATTAATTTTAGCTACTTGAAAATTCTCAACGCTAATGTTTACTATGGTTAACGAAATCTCATAAGCTTATCTCCAGCAGGTATAGGCGTCAGCAATTCAAATCCCTAGGAGATGGGATCACAATTGCCTACAAGCATGTAGTAGTCAGTGGGATATTAAGTTAATATCATAGAGATTTCAGTAGTTATGTATTTATTTTGCTTCTGGCATTTCAATGAAAGGTCCAAAATACATATAACTAACAAAAAATCTGAATATATTACTACAGGAACATATACATATGTTAAGGTCATTTTCTCTGGCCAATATTGGTAGAGCTTGTTATTTGAAAGTCACATTTATTATTGAGAATGTCAGAATAAAACTAGTATCTTCTGGACCTGGAAAAATCAAGCACTTTTGTAGAGCACCTGAAATTTTGTTGTTCAGGTTACATTCATTATGCTTTTTGTTTTCTAAGAAAATATGAGGATATTATCATCAAGTCTTGTTCACTGCACAAGCTTGGCATGAAAAAGAAAAGGGTCATGTTGGATTAAATTTAAATACTACAGAGGAATATTTTAGGTTTTTGTTTGTCTGTTATATGGAGACTGTATTTCTCAAATTATCAATAAGAATTCCTAGGAATGACCTCATCCAAGAAGATGTATTTGCTTTGGGTTTGTTGTTCCTCAAGCTCCTAATGAGGGAGCAATTAAATCTAAGGGAGGAGAGAAAATTCAAATTCACACGAAGGAAAGGAAAACAGTGGAAGCCACATCTCAAGAATATTTTATTAAGGCAACTAGACAACTTTTAAAGGGCAATTTTATCTCAGATGTCTAGATAAGTATCAAGCAATGTATCATGTAATGCAGTGCATAGTGGATGAGAGAAAGAGAGACTAAGGGGGGGGGGGAGTAAATACATATCCTCTGCTCCATTGTGGCCTTTACAATCCCTCTTGAATACTTACATACTGGACTAATCTTAACTTTTCTGGACTGTTCTTTTTCTAGAAGAAGTCATTACAATTGTATGCATATGATGAATTATATGAATCTCTTTTGAAAGTATTGAATAAAAACATTTATACCCTAAAGTTGACTTTCTTGTTAATTGTTGTCAGAATATATATTGAAAATTTAATCAATTTATGTTTAAAGTGTTGTATAGAGAAATATTAATATATTATTTATAAAGTTTCTGGATAATATTATGATATTTTAATCAATTTCTCATCCTTCATTTTTTTTTAGTCTACTAAAAGTGTAAACTACTGTGAAAACTATTTTAATAATCATGACATATTTTAAGGAAAATATTGGAAAACAACTTCTTAATTTTATAATTAAATTAATTACAGTCTTGATATTACCTTTGCTTTCAAATTTTAATTAAGAGTAATTTTTCTTCTTTCATATAAATTACATATTGTAATATAGGTGATGTTTTAATGAATAACAAAAAAAGTTAAATAAAAGCTCCTTGAACTCAATATATAATTAGTACTATACAAATGATTAATCTTACTGATTTAATATACAATGCCACATAAAAGCTTGATGCCATTTCTTACTATTTCATGAACAGGCTGAAGAGTGATAGATGAATTGCCTTTATCAAAAATAAACTGGCAAATAAAACATCTATCCACATCTATATACCCTGTTTCTTGCTTCTCAGAATTTATCAACTAAAAATGTGAAAGTATGATCTTCATATTCATCAAGACCCTGATAAAATCCATGATTTGCAAGAATAGAGAACTCCATAACTGCCACCTGGGTCACTGTCATGGCACTCCTCAGGGGGCTGGAAAATAGCATTAAAATTTAGAGGAACAGGATGACGGAATGTGGGTTCGTCTAAGAGAACAAAGTATGTCCATAGTTAATACAGGAATTCATATTTCAAGGCTTTAGAGAACTCTAAGGATAAAAAAGAAAAAAAATGATACAAAAATTGCACAAGTCTATAGTTAATATACCAAACCTACCCATTTCAATATGTACCATAAAATATTACTTTGTTCATGAGCTTGAGGATGTTAATTGAGTTTTAGGTATTAACTAAGATATATTTCGTAAGAAATGCTTAAATTTGCTTTCATGACAGTGAATTCAATGTCTCCATTCCTGTTGGATTTCTGCACAACTAGGGATCAGAATTTAATTAATTATCAGAGTGCTACTTGTGCGTTAGCCTTCTAGTCATCAGAGGAATCAAGGCTGTCAGCTAAGCTCTCTGTACCCTGTAGGTATCAGACGAGTCAAGCAATAAGATACATAACTGTAAAATATCTCAATCAAGTAAATTCTGTCAATGTACATATGAAATAACACAGACTTTAAAAGGTCTGTACTATTTATTTCTTTGTCATAATGGATGAAAGTGTTTCTTGTCATCCTGGGCAATTCATAGGCTATAAACACCTTTCAGACAACAGCTCTCAATTAAATTCGAGAAGCAAGAAACAGGGTATATAGATGTGGATAGATGTTTTATTTGCCAGTTTATTCTTGATAAAGGCAATTCATCTATGGCTCTTCAGCCTGTTCATGAAATAGTAAGAAATGGCATCAAGCTTTTATGTGACATTGTATATTAAATCGGTAAGTTTCAAGTATGATGATTCCAGTTCCAACGTCTTATATTTATCACTACTGCCTGTGCAGTATGGCTGATGAAATTTCACACAAATTTCTTCCTGTTGACAAATAGTGTTGGCTTTCAAGAGAACACATTGAAAACTTGTTTGAGTTATAAATGTTGAGTATATAAGTGTTGTAAATACAAATACCTTCTGACTTGTGGTATGGTTTTGAAATATGGTATTTTTTTTACAACATAAGCAGTAACTCAAAAGTACATTTGTTCTTTAAAGAAACTTTAAATCATGATTCTGTGTCTTAGAATTTGAGCATAACATTTGGCAATAGAATTATCTATGAGAACCATAAAGTGTGATTATAAAATAGACATCAGAATGTACCAGGCTTGTCTGACTCTCAAAGGGAGGCCTTAGCCTTTTGGAGGAGGACATTAGGTGGGGGGGCAGGTCAGAGGTGGGGAGGCTGGTGGCAAGTGGAAGGAGGATTGAAAGGGGCTTGATTGGTATGTAAAATGAATAATTTTTTTTTAAATTAAAAGGACAATATGAAATAGAAAATTAAAATATATACAAGTGTGCAGTCAACATTTCTTCAGTGTTTCTTAAGGGACAATACCATCCCTGGTAATGGTAAATTTATAAGTGAAGACACCAGAAGGTTAAATTCAGGTGAGTTAGAAATGCAGATTTAGTATTTTAGTTTGATGTATAGCCCCCAAATAAATATTTACACAAGGAGTTAAATTAACAGAATTTAGTTATTATTAAAAATTTTTGGTTGATGTACAAACAACAGCCACAGTGAGTATACTGTGCTAGTAATTAAAATTTCTGAGGTTGATTGCTCACTCGAAAAACATGGCATTTGTCAGTGCCCTATGATTCAATCAAGATTCTTTGTGAAAGTACATTAGAATTTTGATTATTTATGATACCTGTAATTATGTGTTGTTTGAGCAAGTCAATGCAGATGCAGTAAATTAATGCATACCTAATGAAGGTCTGCTTCAGGTTTCTCAGTTCTGCAGCTAATCAATACCTGTAGAATTTAATGGTTTCTTTTACATATAAAATTTTTTAAAGCCAGTATTTTTGTAACTCTTTTTGAAATTTAAATCTCCTTATATATAATGAGGCATGCAAACTTCTGATTTTATTTTTATTGGTTGTTACATTATGAAAATAGTGTTATTCTGATACAGTTAGATGAATGCTTCATGAAGTATTGATCCATGAAAGTCACATAAATCAATGAAACTTTAGAAAAAATTTATAAATGAAAAGGTATTTAAAAGAGGCTGAGAATTAAAAAATCATTTGATAAATATATCAACCAGTAATCTAAAACTATTTGATGAAACACATTAGTTTATTGCTGTGAGAATTCAAACCAAATTCTATATACATTATTCAAATATAAACTATTTGTCATATTATAGCATCTATAAATTTAGAGGTTGAAACAAGGGGTACTCCAAGCAGGGATCCGGTTTTAACAGCTCTACCTGTAGATCTTGTCTTTTCTGCAGTGTGTTTAATTCGCTTTTTGTCAAAAATCAGGGATGCTTCTTTGTGTGGAGTTGTATCTGGGTCTTGATTTCTATTCTGTTGAAAAACACGTTTTATATTTTTTGTTTGTTTGTTTGTTTGTTTGTTTTCAAGACAGGGTTTCTCAGTGTAGTTTTCGTGCCTGTCCTGGATCTTGCTCTGTAGACCAGATTGGCCTCGAACTCACAGAGATCCACCTGGCTCTGTCTCCCAAGTGCTGGGATTAAAGACATGTGCCACCACTGCCTGGCTAATATGTTTGTTTTTATAATAATACCATGCACATTGTTTTTAACTATGTCTCTGCAGTTTCCCTTGAAATCTGGCATTTTTTTTATTATTATTCTGAATTGTTTAGGCTATGCTGGAGGTTTTGCCTTTACATATAAGTTGAAATTCTTTTTTTAAAAAACTCGTGTGAAGAATTGTGTTGGAATTTTGATGAAGATTGAATTGAATTTGTAGATTGACTTTGGTAAGATGATTATTTTAACAATAGTAATCTCACTCTTCTGAGCATGGGAGCTCTTTTCATCTTCTGATGTCTTGTCTTCTTCAATCTCTTACTTCAGAGTCTTAAACTTTGTTTTATATAAATCTTTCACTTGTGTTGCTGGAATTACTGAGGCTATTTTGAAAGGCATTGTTTCCCTGAGTTTGTTTTCTGCATTAATGTGTTATTCACTATGTTTGCCATTCATATTTGTAGAAAAGTATGGATTTGTTGTTGTTGTATGTTTTGTTTTATTTTTGCTGTGTGTGTGTTGTGTGTGTTGTGTATGTGTGTGTTGTGTTATTTGCATCAATTACTTGCTGAAAGTGATTATCAGCTGTGGAAGTTCCTTGGTGTGGTCTTGAGGGTCTTTTATTTATAAAATCAAGTTCTTTCAGCCATTTGTGTTTCCTCTGCTGAGAATTCTCTGTTTAGTTCTATAGCCCATTTCTTAATTGGACTGTTGGGCATTTTGATGTCTAATTTCTTGAGTTCCTTATATATTCTAGATATCAGTCCTCTGTCAGATGTGGGGTTGATAAAGATCTTTTCCCATTCTGTGGGCTGTCACTTTGCCTTGTTGACCGTATCCTTTGCTCTACAAAAGCTTTTCAGTTTCAAGAGGTCCCATTGATTGATTGTTTCACTCAGTGTCTGAGCTACTGGTGTTATACCTAGGAAGTGATCTCCTAGGCCAATGCATTCAAGACTACTTCCTACTTTCTCTTCTAGCAGGTTCAGAGTAGCTGGATTTATGTTGAGGTCTTTGATCCACTTGGACTTAAGTTTTGTGCATGGTGATAGATATGGATCTATTTGCAGCCTTCTGCACGTTGATATCCAGTTATGCCAGCACCATTTTTTGAAGATGCTATCAAGTTCTTTACAGATGAAGAAACTTTGATCTCTTCCTTTCTTGTTAGTATCATCCTTAATCTCTTTCACTTATATCATGTACTATATTAAATAGATATGGAAAGAGTGGCCATTCCTGATTTTAGTGAAAATATATTGTTTCCCTCCATGTAGAATGATGTTACCTGTGGTCTTGCTATAAAATGCTTTTTATCATGTTGATATATATCCCTATATTTCTAGTCTCTGTGGTACTCTTATTATGAAGGAATGTTGGATTTTTTTTCAAAAGCTGAAAATTGATCTGTGACAAGATCTAGCTATACCACTCTTGGGCATATACCCAAATGACTACAAATCTTACTAGATGAAGGACTGGCTGACTCCCCATGGGAGACCTTTACTTGAGAAATGTGGGGATGGGGGTGCTTTGTGGGGGAAGGCTGGGGAGCAGGAAGCGGGAAGGGGGGAATCTGTGGTTGGTATGTAAAGTGAATAGAAAATTTCTTAATAATAACAAAAAAATCTTACTAGACAAAACAGCTTGTATGTCCATCAACTGGTAAGTAGATACCAAGAATGTGGAAATACTTACACAGTAGACTAGTATTCAGTTGTTATGTAATTAAATTTAAACCTTGAAGGTAAATGGGTGAAGGTATAAAAATCATCCTGAGTGAAGTAACCCAGGACCCAAAGGACAAATATTTCAAGTTTTCCCTTATATGTGCATGTTAATTGTTAGGGCTTAGGAGTGTGTGCTTCAATACAAATAATTACAGAGCTTAGGTAACTAGAAAGAGACAAGGGAAGAAGGAAGATATCTTTCAGTGAAGGGGAAATAGAATATAGTGTTATAAGGAGATACTAGAATAAGTTGATTAAATAGGGTAAGATGGGAGTATAGGGTAGAAGAGATATACAGAGAAGGGCCACTAACACTACAGGACATTTGAAAGGCTGTATTGAAAGCTCCTAGTTTAGATGCTTCCCAAAATATATAAATATAAGAAAGGAAGTTAAATGGAGTCACCATATAATGGGGGAAACAACACCACATCTGGGTTGCATTTTGCTTAGACGTTAGCTAAAGTGCTCTGACAGACCCCTTAAAATATCACAGCTTATTGCCAAAGCTCTTAGTTACTTTGCAAAGCCTGAAGGTGAGGCCCTATTGCTGAAAGTACAGCCTTCTTATGTTATCAAAGTGAGGGAATGGAGCTGGTGTCCGACTAGAAACTTCGCTACTACCTACTAGTATGTGTGGTGCTCGAAGACACTTTGCACTCTACTGGAGGAGAAAAGTAAGTATTAAATTCACCGAGATATAAATCCTATGGCCTACAATAGCAACCTTCTGGCAAGATATACTGATGCACTAGTTGTAAATATGTTATAGGAGCAACAAGCGACCCTTTGACTATATTTAAGATTGTCTCCATGACGTGGAACCCATCTCTAACACTGCTAAAGTGTCCAAGAACCAGGAAGCAGATAAGAAAATGAAAGGGAAAATTGCTACGATCATGCTGATAAATAAATGTAGCAAGAAAATGAGTCCTAGTGACATATTTTTTTTAACTATAGATCAGAAAATCTCAACTCTCATCAGAAAAGTATCTTCTTGCAATAGATAGTGGTTCACACAGGGACCCACAGTTGGACAATGTGCAGAAAGTGAGAGACTTCATCATATAGCCCTGAAAGTGATGCCTTCATCAAAACTCTCCCCTGAAGGACTTAGAGATCTATGAAGAAGAGATCACAGGCGGAATGTGGGAGCATTGAATGGTAAATGACTCAGAAACAACAAACAAACAAATAAACAGCAATTTATAGACACAAGTCTGAGATATATGAGTTCGCAAAGACTATAGCAGCATAAACAAGAACTATACACAGATTGATAACAAACAAAATTCCAGCACTGGGAAGGGTGAGTATACATGACATCATGTGACTAACCAAGAAGCTCCCTGCTTGAAAAATCATTTTTCTCTAGTGGATTGTCACTGGGTATATCAGCCATACTTCAGGAAAGTCCCCAAGCTCTGTGGTAGTTGGCCGACACAAAACATATTTCACATATTTTTGTTTTGTTTTGTTTGTTTGTTATTGTGTGTATTTTGTTGTAGTTATTTTTATAAATTTTTTCATTATTGAGGATTTGTTTG
Organism: Peromyscus nudipes; assembly: GCA_902168325.1. NCBI lineage: Eukaryota > Metazoa > Chordata > Mammalia > Rodentia > Cricetidae > Peromyscus > Peromyscus nudipes. Next base: position 8,151 of record CABHPH010162536.1, read on the forward strand.
TTCTTTTGTTTTGATTGTTTTGTGTGTGAGTGATACAGAGAGAGAGGCAGGTAGATGAAAAAGAGAGAAAGGGAAGGAGAAATAGAGGGGGGAAAGAGAGAAACACTGAGGGAAAGAGAGGGAAAGAGTGAGAGAGGAAAGAGAGAAAGGGAGAGGGAAAGAGAGAGGCAGAAAGAAATAAATTAAGAAGCAGAGAAAGAGAGTAAGAAATAAAGAAAGAGGGAGAGAGGAAACAACATTAAGTTGGGTGGATAGGTAGCTGGCAATGAGCTAGGGAAGAATGAAGAGGGGAAGGCTATTATGAAATAACAATGCATAACGTTTTAAGTAATGAGTTTTCAACATAAACAAGTACGTTACAATATGAAATTCAGAATACATATAGTTGTGCATTTTCTGTCACAAATATACTAAGCCATCATTTAATTGACAGAAGGAAATGACCCAGGCATTAAATGCTCTTTTCAACATGTTTGAAGAAGATTTGGATATTTAAGTAGGTAATATATTTCATTTTTGTATTAAATTTTTCTAACAGAGTATAAAGTTGGCAAGTTGTTTGACATGTCTCTTTTATATAATGATTTCAAAGGCATTAAAAATCTCATTCATTAAATCTAAACTCAGATTAATACCCTTTTCATTAGTTTATAGGACATAATATAAAGAAACCTCAGGCTGACAATTACATATGACAAAACATAATTAAACAAATTAACCTGTCAGAACTGACTGAAGAGCTTACTGTTCTTCCATTTCTCACGGCACTTTATTTCCTCCCTCCATAAGGAAGCAAGCAGGGTACTGTTATATCTCTGTTGGGTAGCAATTAAGACAATAAGTGCATTGGAGTTCAGAGTATGGCTCTGTCTTTGAAAAGTTCAGCGACTTTAGGGGATTTACAGTATACACTTAGGCTATGGTTTTCTCATATATCAAACAGAAAAAAAATCATAGTGTCATCCTCTCCAAGTTCTAAGATCTAGTGAGTAAGCAGCAATGCATTTGGAAGAGGGGTTGTAGTTCATACCAGTGTAGAAGGGTATACACCATTATTGCTTGTTTACTTAGTCAAGGTCTTAATAATAGTGTACCTCCCACATGCTTTCCTGTATCTCATAGTAAATTCAGTCAAAAAATGAAGGTATGATGTTTTTGATAGTGTTTAGTCATGAAATTTGTATTTACTAGGGACATTTTATGGCTGTGACCCCATCAACTGCTATAACTCATGACCTCACTACCTCCACATAATAAATGATATTCTGAAAGTGCTGATAGCAAAACATAGGAAGTCCATGTCATCTTATAGGCAAAAGTAAGGAATTTCTGAATAAGACTCCAGTAGCACATAGCATAAGCACATGAGACCTGAAACTAAAATCCTTCCGCACAGCAATGAAAACTGTCATTCAAATGAATAGAAAGCCTACAGAATGTGGCAAAATATTTTCTGTCTATTCTACTGAAAGAGAATTAATATCTAAAATATATAAGGAATAAAAAAATAACTTAAATATCAAGAAAAAAATGTCTAGTAAATGACCAATGAAAGCATTCAGAAGAAACACAAAAGTTTGGAAAACACGTTCAAAAGTGCTGGCGTGGATGTAGGAAAAGGCAAAACTCCACACACTGTTAGTGGGAAGGTAAACTAATACAGAAACTACCATAATAAACCTAGAAATTCTTCAAAACAGAAAAAATAAAATTCCTATATGGCCCATCTATACCACTCCTGGGAAAACACCCAGAAGACTTTATATTGTACTACAGAGACACTTGTACAATCTTATTCACCGCTGCTCCAACTACAAAACAGAATAAACCAACTGTCCATCAATTGACAAATGGGTAAGGAAGATATGGTATAAACTGTAATGAGAACTGAAATAGTAAAAATTATGGGTAAGCAGATGGAACTGGAAAAATAAATTGAGCTATGCTATGAAAGTCCCAAAAGAAAAATGCAAAGTGTTATTTCTCATATGTGGATACTAACTTCAAATCTTTAATGTGTATAGCTGGAGATCACTTGGAAACTTGGAAACAAGAAATGACCCATTGCTGAGGGGTTAAATATAGGGAGGTCAGGTAAAAGAAAAAAAAAGTGAAATGAAGATAGAGAGGGAGCAGAATACTACACTGAAATGTTCAGGTAGATAGTGGGCAATAGAGATGGAAAAATCAGGAGAGGCAGGGAGAAGGTTGACCAGATGATGTATGTATTCATGAAGAAGCTATTTGAGAATCTATGAATTTGCAGCACAAGTGAAAACATATTTAAGAAAATGGTATAAGTAGAACATGTGTAATAATGAACATGGGTGGGATGAGAGCAGCTAAAATTTTAAGTGCTTATAAAGAATTGGGGGTGGAGAAAAGAATGGGTAGGAGGTGGGTGTTGGTGAAATTATTAAGGCCACTCCATGTAGTTAAAAGGGAGGTTTATTTAGTGGCGTAACTTACAAATGAAGGGATAGGTAGGTTGCAGGGTCTGGGAAAGATGTAGAACACTCCTGCGGTGTTCTCTGGAGAACTCTGCTCGTTCTACCTCCAGCGTCCAGGGTCCAGGAACCAAGAGAAGGCAGCTCATCTGGATGTTGGGTCTTCAGGGCCCTCTCTCAGCCCTGCCTTGTAGGCGTGACAGTTACTGAAGCCTCAATGGGGGTTGGAACTTCCAGATCAAAGCTGGAATGGCTACCCACTACATCTCCCCCTTTTGTCTAAATAAGAAAGTTCTAACCTAATACAAGACTATATACAAAGGGATGGTTATCAAATATTGTCCAGGAGTAATGAGGGATAATGACCTAGATAAGATGGGACTACAACCAATGTGAACAATATAAAGCAAGAAACACATGCTAAAATCCAGAGAAGTCTAGAGCATGGGTAAATGGCATGTTACAGAGAACATTCCAAAAGGTGTCCTATCCTAAAGAACCTGAATCTAATACTTAATATGTTCTATCTAAGATATATGTTGAGTTATGCCAAAATGTATATTTTAAAGGTACCTTGACTTCAAAATTTGGATATAAGGATATGCTGCTTTGGAAAGGAAGCTCTGCTTTTGTTTCCACAGAAAGCCAGAGGCTATGGATTTGTTCCAGATTAAGATACATCAGGTTTGACCAGCCAAGACCCCCTGAAAGGTTTCCAACGACACCAAGGCCCAGATGATCCAACATCCAGAACCGTTTTAAGGCAACTGGCCCAGAAAATACACCTTCACAGACTACTCCATAATCCTAAAATTTTCTTTATGTCCCCATAAGATACAGTGCCCCTTCCAGTAGGAAGTAGTAAGAGAAGCTACGCCCAAATTCCCAAATATACCAAGCTGGCTTTGGAGATGGAATTGGCTCACTCCCTCTCTAAACCCAGACATATTGCTAAAAAAAAAAAAAAAAAAAGGTTAAGAGAGTCTTATGTCCCAAATCAGAAGAGCCCTCTGGTGTGGGACAGAGAAAAACCAATATTTTTATTTAAAACAGGTTGATTATAAATACCATCTCTTTCTAAAGAAGAAAAGGGGATATGATATAGATATGATAAGATAAAAGAGTAAATTGCTAAACCTATTTTAAAGAACAACAACTTGTTTAAAATGTTTTACATTGGTATAGATTTTAGTTTATTGATACAAACTTAAAGTGAAATTTGTTATACTGGGTGTATATTTCTACTCTTGTTTAAGGTGTTATATTTGTACAGCTCTTTTAAAATTGTAATGGATAATTAAAAAATAGATTAATAATTAGTCATATATGATAATCATACTTGTAGCCATGTTAATTAAGTCTTCTAGGTATACATAGATATATTTCAGATAGATAGGTAATCTTCAAACACTTCAGAGATCTACAGAATATGGCATTTAAAATATTTTTAAAAATTTAGACTTTCTGGACTGTGAGACATGTCTGCTCCTGGCAGCACTGATTTACTTCAGAGAGGATGGGCATCAAAGATACTCTATATGGAGTTTATCTTCACCTTGGCAAAAATAGCCATTTGGGCAAGAAATTGTTCTTGCCTAGACTGCTTGATCGACTGGAAATGCAGGACCCATAGAAAGATGACCAATGAACTTTGCTTGACAAAATGGTCCTTCAGATTCCTGCTTCGCAGAGGAAACTGCCAGACATTCTACAGGACACTGAGAAAAATGACCTAGAGACAGGGCTGAAGACAGATGCCCCAACTTTACAAAGGAACATTAGGTGACTGTCCAGGCTGTCAGCTGTCTCTGTCTACCCTGCAAGACACCCAAAAGTTGCTTGCGTCCTTCTCCCGTTTCTCGGGTAATATTATATCCTTCTGAGGTCTTTGATATAGTTGAAGCTAGAGAGTTACAATTTTCCTTACTTATGATAAAAGGTAAGTTAGATATAAAACCTTAATCTCACAAATATAAGATAGATAGGATATCTTATTTAATATTGTAACTGTAATTCTTGCTTGATAATTGTTTTGTTATTTGTAATTTTACTATGTTAAAGTTAAAACCTTCCTTTTTGAAAAAGAAGAAAAGGGGAAGTGCTGTGGATATCACTCTGTATAAATAAAACACTGATTGGCCAGTAGCCAGACAGGAAGTATAGGTGGGACTAACAGAGAGGAGAATTGAGGGAACAGGAAGGCAGAGGGAGGGACCTGTGAGCCACTGCCAGGACAAGCAAGGTGTAAGGTAATGGTAAGCCACAAGTCATGTGGCAACTTACAGATGAATAGAAATGGGTTAATTTAAGATATAAAAACAGTTAACAAGAAGCCTGCCACGGCCATACAGTTTGTAAGCAATATAAGCGTCTGTGTGTTTATTTTATAAGTGGGCTGTTGGACTGCCGGGGCTTGGCGGACCTGGAGAGAAAACTCCAGCCACAGGTGGGTCAAGCAAAACTAAGGTGAAGGCAAATATTTTCAAAATGTGGCTCGTAGAAAGAGGCATCCTCCACCATCCTAAGGGTTAAGTCCTATAGAACTGAGTTCCACACGGCACCAAATCATGTTTGTTAATAAAATCACAATAATAGTCTACCAAGATATTGCTATGACAAGGCTACCAATTTTATAAGATGAAATGAATAAGCCAGAAAAGTAAATAAAATAGAGTAATAAATTCATGCTGACATTTTTGAGTCACATAATTCAAAATTGCATATAACATCCCATATAGTGCTTTGAACAGTTTTAGTACAATAGATAACCCCACAACCAAAGATACTGAGTATGAAGAACAATATATTTCCTGTAAGTATATTTTACTACATAAGCATATTTTAGAAAAATGGTCCTCCTTTAAATTAATTTATTCATACATATTAAATTAATGCAAAGAAACATGTATAAGACCTTGGTAAGATCATTGCTTGATCCCTAGTTTTGAATGGCTCTACAGAGAATATTTTGTAATCTTAGGTTGAAAATGATTATTTGCTTACAACAATAGAGCTGTTATGGTACTTGTTGGATTATTTATATTAATTATTTAGTGTTTATTCCTGAAATGTGCTAGTTTTTCAGTTTAATAATTAATTATAGGACTGTTTCCATAGTTGTCTTCAAACTAACCCAACCTCCAAGGTAGATGTGTCAGGAAATTTCACTGAAGCTGCCAGGAGAAAGCAATCATCCACATAGAAAATAGCACACCAGAGATCCTAGATATAAGATGACTTCTACAAAACATGTAAGAATTCTTTTTATAAGTTATGAATCTATTACAAATGTGATCTTATTTTCCACTTCAAAGCAGCTTTTTTATATCGCAATTCTAGAACAAAATTAACTTTAGAAAAATAAATCTCACTCACACAAAAAAGAAGCACAAATCTTTAAAATACTGCACTGTTTCCTTTCAGAACCAGTTGTCATGCATTTCAAAATAAGCACTGGGTAAATCTTGCGTTGCTTGTTCTGAAGAGAACGGAACACACTAAATGCCACTCTCTGATTGATTTGTGTTTAATTAAAGCAGATTAACGTGATTTTTCTTTACATAAAGAAGATACCTTTATTCTCAGAGGTATGCTGCTTCCACTTTTAAACAATTTCATTTTAATAAATGATGGCATTTATGTCATGAATATTCATATTTTCATAAATTCACAGTTTGAAAAATACATGGCACACCAGATTGGTGCATGTAAGTAGTTACTTAAATAAAAACTGTTGTAATTATTTATATAGTTTTATGTGTGATTTTCACATCTTGAGTCATAACTTACTAGCTTACAGTTCGTAGTCAACTTAGTAGTCACTGCATCTATCGAAGTTATTTCAGGCCATGCTAGACAGTGGAAATGGAAACCAACTATGTGCTTTTCATTTTTAATGTAAATAGTATTGGCACATTGATAAAAGGTTGAAAGGTTAGAAACTCCCAATAGTTAATAGTTACATACCTAAGACTCATTTTCATTTCCTTATAAGCTATACTTTATAGCTGTGTTTTCATTTTTCTTCCTTTTTTGTTTGTTATCTAATGATTCCTTGGCTGAACTACATAATTTGAATATACTACTAGAGAATGATACTATTGTATAGGAAATATATTTGAACCACATCTTCAATGCATACAGCTCAAGTTTCTAAATTATACAAAATAATTTTCAATAATATCTTCACCTAAGAGGGAACTGGACTTCTCTCTATAATAAAAGATTCTTATATAAATCGACACATTAAAGATACTTATTTCATGCTAATAGAAATGAAATTTAATAATGCTAGGCATTAATATTTGAAGAGTGTTCTGTTTAGTTTCTGTCCACTTCAGAGAAGTAAAGTCATCTAAGAAGAAGGAACTTCAGTGGAACAAAGGCCTCAATCATATTGGTCTGTAAACATGCCTGTGAGGCATTTTGTTTCATATATATATATATGAAATGTTTTATATATAGTGTTTCGTAGACATAAAACAAAACTATGTATAATGTTTTACATTTATACATATATAGCATTTTATATATTATATATATATAACATTATATATATATGTAAGAATGTAGAAAGAGTTTGAGGAGAGGGAATAGGTCCAATTTGTATACATGTATGAAATTCTCAAACAATTAAATATATGTTAACCAAAGAAATTAAAAGCAGTGTAAGATTTGAAAAGCAGTATTGATAATAAACAATCTTGTCATGTAATAATTATATCCTAAATAGACATTTTTCTAAGCAAATCTAAAAATGCCTTTCATGTTGACTAACTTACCATACTAAAAAGAAAGAGAAAAATAGATTTTTTTTAGGAAGGACAGAGACCAATTTGGAAGTTGGAGTTCCATATTCTCATAATGAGGTCAAACTTACAATGACTCCAATGGTTACAGTGTTTTCAAGGACTCACTATGTCATTCACAACTCAGTGACTATGGTATTATAGAACATAAACTAGTCGAGTGTCATTCAAATCTATATTTTAATGGAGTATCCAGACTTTACAGATGCCATCTTTCTTCAAAGATTTGTAAGCTTGGTGGCTGGAATAATGTCTAACAAATATTGAACAATTATAGGATACTTCTTTAGTGAGCCAACACGAATATATTACTAAGTTTATAAATAATATGTGGCACTCATTATTCTTACATTGGTTAATTATTTTTATGTAACAAGATGAAAATGAAATCTATCTGAAGTATGGAACAAGATATTAGTATGTATTATTCAGAACCGAAATTACAAAATTATTCTCAAAAAAAAATTATTTAGAAGCAAGTGGCTTAATGGTTAAGTATTTGCAAAGTTGGAAATGAATTGTTTTCTCTCCTTTAAGTTCAAAGACACATGATGAAATAATAATTTACATATTGAGCATATATGTGTGTTGCTATTATGGCGTGATGCTTTCTGAACGCTGGGGATAGAGTACTTTAGAACACAAATTGTGTCCTTATTCTCATGATGTTGATATCCTTTTAGTGGCTGTGCTTATTTGTGCCATGTAACATCTGATTGAGAAGTGAAGAAACCTTTTGAGAAGTACACTTCCCTTTGCATTAGCTTTGAAGAGATGGAATTCAGCAGTTCTTTCCAGTGTCCCAGTTTGTCTCAGCGTTCTGAGTGGAAGGATGTTTCCTTGCTGTCTTCGAATAGGAGTGAGGACAGCTTGATATATGGACTTAGAATCTGGTGCCACTTTGACACAGACAAAATGAGCTGGGGCACACCTCCCTCCACTTGAAAATTTGTATTGAAGGCTGAGAAGATTTATTCTAAATAAATATCTTGCCCACTCGTGCATATGAGAAGGCATTTTGTAAATTTAGAACACATCATATATTTTAGAGTCTAACTTAGAAATGAAATGGAAACTTCGAGGTGCATTCCCTATTTAGTTTTATGTTGTGGGGGAAGAAAGCCAATTCCTTTCTTCCCTAGACAGCAACAGCAGTTTCTCATCCTGATCTCAGAGGCAGGTGCTTATGCATGCCTGTCATCTGTATAAAGGACCTTCCATTTCAGGCCAGGTGACAAAATGAAAGTGTAAATGTCTCCTTCAATGCCTCTCGCATGCTTCAAAAAGAAGAACCTGTGTGTTAACTCAGTAGGGTGTGCGTCTCTCCAACACTTCATTTCTTTCATTCAGAAGAAACACCTTTTGGAAGGAACCACTGCTGAGAGAAAAGCAGGCTCTCCTGAAAAACCAATTGTGGGCTGCGTTTATTTACTTACTTTATAAATCCACATTTAGCCTGGCTCTCTGAGCGTCGGTGCAGACTACAAATACAGCAGCTAAATTTACCACATGCTTTTCTGCAGTGGACACCTTCCAAGTAGCTTTGAAGAACTTATCTCACTGGCTTCTGAACAACAACAAGAAAAAGCATCCTTCCTAGACACACGCTCTACTTGGCTTACAGATACATAAGATGACTCCACAATTTAAAAATATGTAGCCAACTGAAAGAAAAGGTGTTTTCAAATTCAGGATTTGAGAACTGAGAGCTTGGCTTGTTTGGCTGCCAATTTTGAGCATGAGAACACTTCACAACTAAAGAGGCTTATTTTTTTCAATGGCCTTAAACTAACTGTGGAAAGAATTATATAATTCCACCTCTTAATAATAAGTCAGAAGAAGTTCTTAGTAGTAATCAGATGTATCTAAAATGAGTATGCCCTAAATTATTTTTCATAATTACAAACACAATATAAACACAATTTTGTTAAAATTCCCAGGAACCACAAAGCAAATTGATTTTTCTTTTGCTGGCTGCCATTCATAGGAGCAGGAAGAGCTGTGCTACAGGGGGAAAGCATCATTATACATCCTTGCTGCCAGGACTTCTGCAGCTGCAGCCTTTCACCAGGGATTCAAACTCTACCTGGTGCCATGACTGGGACCACGACACATTCAAAGTCACAGACAGTCAAATTCGAATGAGGAGTCGGCTCCACCTGGCAGTAGATAAAGTGGCAGAACTGTGCCTCTAGGATAACTAATAACATGGAAACATAAGAATATACATACTTCTTTTTTTTTCCCCAAATGGGTTGAGTAACTTGGAAATCCGGAGGCTACCTAGCCATCTCTCATACCAGCTGCTACTTTGAGAGGAGTCGTAGGAGCCTTGGTCCATTATAAGACAACATAGAGCTAGATAAATGTGAATCAGAGTTATGGGAAAGAAAGCATGGACCAGCAGAGGGTGTGATGGAAAAGGGGAAGAAGGGACCAGCAAATTGAATTAGGAAGGAACTAAATCCAGAGATCTGTAACCTCCAATGCTGGAAATTACTCACAGAGGGATGGAATTTCTTCAGATCTCAGGAACCTCCACGCTGGCTGTGCAGCCTTCTTTGGCACCGCACTGATCATCGTGTTTTTAGTGTGAACCAACGCTGAAAGTTATAGGGAAAGCAGAGCGTTGCTGTACTACAATTCTTTTCGCTGTCCTTTTCAATTGAACACCTAAATCCTGATTTAGCACAATTGTTGTGGTAAACTTGCTCATCCTTCTCTTTGGCACATACTTCATGCATTGTCGTGTCATGTAATAAACACAGTTTTTAAGAACCTACTATGGCCGGGCGGTGGTGGCGCACACCTTTAATCCCAGCACTTGGGAGGCAGAGGCCGGCGGATCTCTGTGAGTTCGAGGCCAGCCTGGGCTACCAAGTGAGTCCCAGGAAAGGCGCAAAGCTACACAGAGAAACCCTGTCTCGAAAAACCAAAAAAAAAAAAAAAAACCTACTGTGCATTCCACATTTTGTAACATAATTTATCTTTATAAAGTAGATATGTAAAGGAAAGCAATGCTAATAAGAAATATACTAGGAAAATATATAATTTGGTTTCCATTTTCAGTGAAAGAGACAATATAAAAAGGTCATTATGTTGTAATAGGGGAATTAGCAATTTTTCTGTAAGAATTATTTTAGCAATGATTTAAATGCAATTATGACAATTCCATATGAGTATATACTGCATCCTGATTACAGTTATACATATTCTTCTCCTGTTTCCCCACACATACTTTTCCTACCCACCTCTGGTAACACCCATCCTGCTCTGAGCAATATGAGCACACTTCCCTCTCACTTTCACATATTTTGTTTTATTTTGTTTTTGTTCTATTTCCTACTGAGTACATCCAGTGTTGCCAGCATGAACATAGTTGTGCAGCTATCGGCTGAAGCATGGGGGAACTCATGATAGATACAGAACTGAAGACAATAACTCTACCTTTTGAAGAAGCCATCACCTACCAAAGTGTGTTGCAGTTTTAATGAAGATCTGCACAGGATTGGGATTGCATTGTCCCCTGTATCATGATGCAAGATTATAAGCTTTTTATACCTTCCCATGTGACCAACCCATACAGTGTGTATTTCCTCAAACTGGAAAGATTGTCACACATAGATGCAGCATCATGGAGTCCTGTGCTGTGCCTTGTGTCATGTTACAAACTATGGAAAATAGATTGTTTAGGTGAGGTTAAATGTGTCGTTCAGAGACTGCTTGGAGTCTACCCGAAGAAAAGAGAGGCGATAATATTTAAGCAAAGAGTTGAAGGACATCATTAGGTGGAGAGCTGATGGATGGTATCAAGTGAAGAGATACACAAAGAAAAGGCATCTCCAGAGAGTTTAGCTGATGATTAATCAAATTTGGCTGAATCAGAGTCCATTCTATGATGAACAGTAGAAACCTGAGAACCTGAGGATTTGTCAGATCTTATATATTTTAGATATTAATTAAAATCAGGATTGAATTTGGATCACTGGATACTTTTTAGCAAAAATACTGACAAAGTTTGACTTAATTAACGTATTGTTTTCAGTCCAGTATGGAGGAGAAGATATGGGCAAGGTTAAGGGAGCTGAAGAAAGGAATAAAAATAAAATATGCATACACAAACAAATCTAAAAATATGTAAGAAAAAAACTAAGAAAATTCAGAGTTGGAGAAAATTGTGTGTGCTACCCAAAAGAATATCAGTTGTGATTCACACTATGTGCATTTCTTTGGAATTTGTCAGTATTATTTAAACTTTGTGAATATTTATGAGTAATGTTTTTAAAAAACCTCTTCAGTGTATATGAGAAAAAAATTAGAGAGTCCTTAAGTCTGGTGACCAATGTGGGAGATGCCCTCAGCTTTAGAAACATTAAGAAGGGCTGTTGGATTACTGTAGATGACTTTCTTTTTTTAAAATATTTTTATTTTATAATTAACAATTTCACATATCAGCCACGGATTCCCCCGTCCTCCCACCTCCCACCCCCAGTTCTCCCCCCCAATCCACCCCACAGTCCCACCTCCTTGGAGGCATGGTCTCCCTGATGACTTTCTGATCATTAAATGAGATAAAATCACCAAAACATTAAGAGAAAAATGAGAATGGGAAGAAACTTTAAAATGTGCTGGAGAGATGTTTCAGTGTTTAAGAGCAATGGTTGCTCTGCTTCAGGACTCTGATTCAATTCCTAGAGTCCATCAGAGTCCATACTATGTATGTAAATTCATTTACCGGAGACCCATGTCACCCTCTCCTGACCTCTGTGAGCACTGAATGCATGTGGTTCACAGAACTAGTCAGGCAAAACAACCGTATATATAAAATGAAATAAAATTTAAAAAAGCAAGCATGTAAGAAAAGAACCTGAGATATACATGAGAAGGGTACAGGGTTCCTAGCAAACTGTTTCATACATATTCAAATAACAGTATGAGAGTAACAAAATGGCACCTTTTAAAATGTTATTTTGAATTGTATGTATGGTTGTGTGTCACAGGTAGGGTGGCAGCACCTGCAGGTCTTTGGTTTTTTTGGAACTGGAGTTCCAGACAGTTGTCAGTTATCTGGCAAGGGTGTTAGGAATTGAACTCTAGTTCTTTTAACTGCAAGTGCTATTAACCACTGAGCCCTATCGCTGGTCCTCCCCCAAATGGTCCTTTTAACCTCTGATCTAAGTGAACACACGGTGCTATTCTTTCTTAAAGCTCTATGTTGATTATGTTTCATAAAGTGTTTAAAGATTAAATGGCTGTAAATGGTTACACAAATGTAAAGTGTAACACATAAGAAATGCACCTAGGACAGCTTTCAAAAAGTCAGTGTGAAGGAACACAAAACATTTGATTTATTACAGCTGTATCACTACGATAAATTAGTACATTTGACCATACCTTTATTCTCTGTACAAACACTAAATGTAGTGAAGACAAAGGAAATTTTATAACAAATCTCTTTTTCCCGACTCAATTTTTTTCTTTACCTTTTGATGTCTTGATTCTTAATTGTTGTTACATGTGTGTATTTGTGTGTGTTTATGTGTGTGTTTGTATGTGTTCATATTAATTATAACCTGCTCAGTTGCTCAGTCTGTAAAATGTGACTTGTATGTATATGTTCTCATGGTTGACTATCAGATATTGTACAATTAATTGCATGGAGTAAAATTTAAGAGAGGCAGTCATCTAGAGAGGGTGACTTTTCGAGAGTGGGTGATTCTAGAGAGTGAATGACAAATATTCCTGTCTCCATAGTATTTTCTCCATAAAAAGAAAAATACTTAGTTTCTCAGAGTTCAATGGTTTGTTATATCCTGCTATTCACAAGTTAATAGGACTTCCTTGGTTACGATCAGTGGTTACCTCGTGTTATTTTGGTTAGTAAGGACCCACCACTATTCTGCTTGGATATTTCACACACATCCTTCAGCAATGAGCAAGCGTTTCTTTTCCTATAGACTATAAAAGAAATAAAACAAACTTGTCTATTTTCCAGCGCTTCACTTTGTCTATGTATGTATATTTTCTTAATTAAGCTATATTTCAATATTTAAGCTACTACAAATATATTAGTGTGTTTAAACATTTGTTGAAAGTACTACAAGCAGCCGTTTGCATAAAAAATTAAAATACAAATGAAAACATGTGCAAGTTATTTTTTTTCAATCTCTGTAACACAGTGATTGCAGCTATCTGTTTGAAATTTCAGGGCATGCCTATAATGGGAAGAAGCTGCCACTGATTTTCAGTCTTCCTGTTTTGGTATCCATGTTCTTGTAGTTAACGGAAATAAGATTCACAGCTGTTTAGCTTTAGCATGCCTGAAACAATCAGAGCTGCAGAACAGAATAGCTGACAGACTTTTAAAATAAAATTAATATGTGTTAAATAGAGATTAGTAAAATCCCCTTTAAAAAAAGATTATTTAACTCAACTTGTTCAAAGACAGAATTTCCAGTACTATGGTTGTCCATTTTAGGATTGGAGGAAGGTAAAGTCATATCTACAAATAGCAGATTATGAGTATTTTAGAAAATGACATATTTATCTATTTAGTAATTTTATATGTCCCTACATGAGTTTATGTGCAGCACATGTGTACAGGATCCAGCAGAGGCCAGAAATGGGTGTCTGAGCCCCTGGATCTAAACTTACAAGTGATCATTATTAGTGTGGTGAACTGAACAGTGTCCTCTACAAAAACAGGGAGTATGCTTTACCTCTGATCATCTTTCCAGTCCCTATCTGACACTCTTAACAAATGAAATTTTCTCATTATTTGTTAGATCTGCTATTGAAATAAGAATTTAGCATACACTCTCATCTTAATTTTCCTTGAATCATAGTTTTAATCATTATCCTTACTTCTTATCTTTCTTATTACACCTCCAACTATAGTAAGTCTAATTAAGGTTTTCTTGTTTCTAGTTTGTTGAAGCTCTCTTTACTTTCCGCTTGTAATTTGAGCATGTCAGTACTTATGGCATTCTGTAGTAATTGCTTACCTGCTAATTTTGAGTAATCTTGCAAGATTTGTTTTTCTTTGTCAAGGTTGATCCTCTCCTTAGCTAGAATAGCATGCATGCATTATAGAGTTATAATTAAAATCATGACATTACTTTCATGACTCTGAGAATATCATTGTTCTTCAAAAGAGTGTATTTAAAAATAAATGCATCCATATGCATATGTATATTTATATATGCATATATGCATGTATGTCCGTAAATGGTCATTGAAGAATAAAGAGGCCATGAATTTGAAATAGAGCAAGGAGTGGTGTTTGAGAATATTTGGAGGAAGTAAAGAGAGAGGGTATGTGATATAATTATATTAATCTCAAAAAGAAAAGAAATTAAAAACAGATTTGTGTTCAACGTGGTCTATATTATTTTATAATTTTACTCTTACTTTTCTCAGCACCCATTCACAGTATTTCTTGTATATAAACTATTTATTTGTCTGCATTATTTTTATGAATGTTAGAGAATCTTGTAATCTTTATTGAATTATTGAAATTCTGGGCAAGTTTAAATATTCATTAGCTCGCTAATGTTTTGAGTTCCAGAAGCTCCTCCTGGATCTTTCCTCTCCATTGTCTTTGTGAATTCCTTTAAGATGCACCTATTAATTCATTTTGTTTTATTAATAAAATAAATAATGGACCACATCTGCTTCTTACCCTCTATCTGTCACTCAAACTGTATATTCTCATGAATCATTATTAGCTTATATTGCTAAGAACAATTCAATAAATACTTTGAGAAACAGTGTCTCATAGCTCAGAAATAATGAAAGTATTTACATTATATATCCTTTAAACCAATATGAATTCACTGCTTTTTTTAGAAAGGTACATTTATAGAAATCATTATGTGAAAACCAATTCAACTATACAATTCTATTGACATCCATATTGTATTTAAAAGGATATAGTATTAGAGGAATCAAAATATATAAAATCATAATATAATAATGTTCCAGAAAGAAAAAACCTGTATGCATAAAAGAGTTACTAAGTAATTTCTCGTAAGTTGGAATTGTTTAATTTGTTCAGGCAAAACAAAAAGTCTGGTGAATTTTGTAAATAGGTATATCCATTATAGAAAATTTACCATGGGATATCTGTGGAGTAATGAGCCATTGCTTTTAAACCCTATCCTATCATTTAATTTGGCAAAGCTATTCTTGAAAATTACTTAAATAACTCTCTGAGACTCAGGATTCATGCCTTAAAAGGGGTGGCAATACCTATCTCCTTTGTACTAAAATTTTCATAGGTCACCGGTGTACACAGTCTCAAAAGAGGGAACACACTCCCAACTCAACCTGGTAATGAACAGAGGGGAAATTGTTGATCTTAATATCATATCAAATGTTTTTCCCAAGCAGTCCCTTTTTTATAAAGCTTTATTCCCCTGGCTAGTTTTATAATACATTAAGTCATTTGAAGGTACTTGGAGGGCATCAGGAAAAGAAACACTTTTTACTGTGATTGGCTCATCCTTTGCAAGTAATGAGGTAAGAATACAGTACAACAACAAAAAAAAAATCAAGTAATAGACAGGATTTCATTGGTGCTGAGTTTATAATTCCTAGCTTCTTCACTCATTTTAAAGAAAAAAATCAAGAAAAACGTTTAATAAAATTTAGATTAGGGTTGATCGATAATGACAGGGAAGACAATGAAATGATGGGGCAAATGGAGTCATGCAACTGGAAATCAAAAGCATCCACCTCTTGGGAATATTTCTTAAACAATGCATTAAAATCACTTATTATTTTGAAAGGGACCCCAAACAACACCTCACAATACATTCTTGGTTAATTTTAGACAATTACTCAACTCCAATGTGTTTAATAATTTTTAAAGTTTAACAAGACAGTGTTATGCTGCCGTTTGTTAAAAGGGAATCCAAGATTTACTAGAATACTTAGGAAGCAGTTTAAATCCAATTAGAACTATATATAGAAATGGGACTTCTCACATCTGTAAGGTGGACAGTAAATATTTATTTCTGAGTGATACTTGCTAATACTCAGCTTCCTAATTGCTTTTCTGTATTGAGTAACAGCCTCAAAATCATTTTCATGTTATTGCACTTTTCAAACTTTAACAATAGACTATCTGAAAGCAAACGTTTGCTCCATTAAGTGCTCCAGATCTTTTATAAATTGCTTTGAATTTGGGTTATTAAGACTGCAAGCCTTTGCTTGTAGTTAACTTCGCAGAAACTGGTACCCACATAGTCCTCACTTCTTTAAATTTCAATCAGCTTAAATCACTAAAATGGATCTAGACCCTGCATCTTATGTAAACAAGGTGTCTTGAACATTTTTGTGCTAATTATATGTGTAATCTTTAGCATTTAATAAAAAAGATGGTAGTTTTTCTTACTGATTGTTTATTGTTACTGTTCTTATTTCTGATCTCTGTGGTGAAACCCATAACTGAGAGCAAGGGACATGATGGGACATCAATAATAAGTGCTGAACAGCTCAAGAATCAAAACTAGATGTTCCATAACAGTGGTTCTCAACATACCTAATATTAATATCATTTTAATACGGTTCCTCATGTTGTGGTGATCCCCAACTGTTTCACTGCTACTTCATAAGTATAATTTTGCTGCTGTTATGAATTGTAATGCAAATATCTTATCTGCATGATATTTAATATGTTACCCCAAAGTGGTTGTAACTCACATGATGAGAAACATTGTTCTATAAAAAACTGTTGTGTCTAGACTTTAGGGCAGACATATGCCAACTCCCTTGAGTTTCAGAAAGAAAATATTTGAAGTCCTTCTTAAAATTCCAGTTGTATCATACCACATGAACACTGACTAACTAGCTACAGCATTGTATTGAAAAAAGATGAGGAAATATCTATTGTAGGTTGGGTAGGCGATCCTGTTATATAAAATGGACAGTCCTCACTACAAAGCTCTGCTAAGCTTTTATGTCACAATTCCTGAATTAAAATACACTTTGAGTAACAGAGAGAATAATTGTTTACATTTTAACTAAATAAAAAGTATATTGACCATATTTCCAGAAGAATGGAGACCATCAGTATTTATGCATGTCCTTTGTATAACAGGATAAGTAATGAGGAGGGGGAGAAAGATGAGGAAGGAAAGCTGAAGACTGAAGTCACAGTGATTGCAGAATGACATGGTTGGCTTCACGTGTAGCTTTGCTCCTTAGCTGCTCAAATCATTTCCATTTCACAAAAAATTTTCTCTTCTATTAAGCAGGTATTCCAGGCACAGTGGCATGGGTCTTTAATCCCAGCACTCTGGAGGCAGAATCAGGCAGATCTCTGAGTTTGAGGCCAGCCTGGTACACAGAGTGAGTTCCAGGACAGCTAGAGCTACATATAGAAACTCTGTCTTGAAAACAAACAAACAAACAAGCAAACAAACAGCAGGTATAACAATTCTTTCCACTTGTGATTGTGGCATAGACAAATTACAAAATATTAATGATAGCAGAGAAAAAGATTGAAGCAAACTGATGATTTTGTGTCATCATTGTATATTACCTACTAAGACCTATCATCATTTATCTTTAAAACAAAGATTTGTTGAAGGATCTATAAGTACAAGAACTGTCTCACCTAACTCAGAAAGTTTATAATTGGCATGCACTGTTAACAGACATGATTGAAGAGTTTAATAATTTTAAGACTATATTTAAGATCAACCACCTGAGTTAATGAACAGAGATATCTTTATATCATTCAGAGCTTGCCCTGTCACCTAGCTTCCTCTCTCTATGGCAACTTTATAACCTTACAATAAAGATATATCCTAGAATTTGGGATGTCTTCCAGCACCCATATTTCTACCTTTCTTTTTTTAAAAATAACAAGACCAGTACCTATACTAATTATAGTTGTGCACCTGTATAGTAAATGATATAATAAATTGAAATGCATTTTTTTTTCACATTGAAATAGTCTGATGTTCTTTGAAAAGGAGCTTGTATGGCAGGACCAGGTAGACCAGGATGTGGCTACAAAATCAAAATCTGAACGTGGGCCAAATCAAAGCAATGGACCAATAGCGATTGTTTGAGTCCTAGCCCTCATGTCTCTACACGTACTTTATCTCAGGGCTGTACTTAGCGCTAAGATAATGCAAGAAAATATGACCTATGTTCTTTAGATTGGTGTATCTCATAAAGGAAGGTAGGAGGCAAAGAAGTGTTAGAAGGAGGGGACATACAAATGACAAATGACAAATGACAAATGAAATAAAAGGAAAGATAAATGAAAAAGAAAGGGAGGGAGAGATAACATACCAAAAATGTGGAGGAAAAACTCAGGCAGCCTCACAGTCATCACCATGCAGAGCATTTTCTAATGAGAAAATAAACTTGACAGCACAAATGGTGTTTCTTTGGTAACTGAAATAGGGTGATTTGGTGAGTTAAATCTGTTTCTAAATTTTTGAGAGAAAAATAACCTTAATCCTATTACAATTACCTTCTGTCAAAATATATAGAAATAAAAGGGAGATGCTACCATTTTACTGAGGCACTGTGATAGAACTGTAACAGTAGACAGTATTCTCTTGACCCAATTGTAAGAGCTTCCAAAAAGATGCAATTGTACATCTTCACCAGAATAATTCTAAGAACTCTGTTTTACGTAAATAGTTAACATGTAAATGTGATACCTACTTTATTTCTTTTTCATTAAATTAATCTCCTCAGTACATTTGTAGAACTATTAGCATAGAAGTAAATGCATGAGAGAACAGAGCATAATTAGGCAGTGAAAGTTAGCATCCCTATGGGAGGTGAAAAAATATGCACAGCTACTTATGTTTCCTACACTGATTCTCAGGGTGCAACATGAAAAGCCTATCCAATAACTTTATCTCATTGCTATAGCTATTTCCATCAATATTTCCCTCAATTTCAAGTTTTTTCCCCCTCAAACCATGACACGTATCTTCATTACCATGTAGCTTTAGAGAAGCTGAGTGATTGGCATGTTTTGAAAAAACACTTAACAATGTTTTTTGTTTTGTTTTGTTTTGTTTTGTTTTGTTTTGTTTTTAAGTCAAAAGTACAGAGGTGAAATCAAGGATTACAGAAATTACCTCTAAAAGAAAATTAAGGTGAAAATAATGTTTTCACCTTATGAAATGTTTAATAATAAACATGTACCTACGTATTTGGTAAACATCTTAGGCAGTGACTGTATTTTACCTCTTTAACTTTTACTAGAAATTTATCGAAGTCAGTCTTTCTGAAGGAAAATTGATGTTTGCAGCTGAATTTTTCCTGGTCCTGCCTGGCCCTGGGTCAGGACAAATCTCTCTCACCATCCAGTTCCATAGCCAAGTAAACACACAGAGGCTTATATTCCTTATAAACTGTATGGCCGTGGCAGGCTGCTTGCTATCTAGTTCTTATATCTTAAATTAACCCATTTCTATTCATCTATAAGTTGCCATGTGACTCGTGGCTTACTGGTACTTTACATCTTGCTTCTCATTGTGGCAACTGGCAGAGTCTCCTCACTTAGCCTTTCATTTCCCAGAATTCTCCTTTCTCATTGTCCCGCCTATACTTCCTGCCTGGCTACTGGCCAATCAGCACTTTATTTATTAACCAATCAGAGCAACCCATTCAGAGCATACAGAACATCCCACAGCAGGTGTTCATAAGTTAAAAATGACAATGAAATATTATTTTGTGTGTGCATGTGATTCATGCACTTATTAATGAAGGTATTTATATGTTTGTGTGCCAGTGCCAGAAGCAGGCATCGGGTGTCATTTCTCAAAGCCTTTACTCTTTGAGACAAAGGCTTATGGTTTATCAGAAGCTCATCATTTTGGATAGGCTGGCTGGCCAATAAGCTTAGGATACTACCTGTCTCTAGCACTTTCCTCAAATGCTTGAGTTGTTGGCAGATTGTGAGGATGTTTACTTGGTTGCTGGGTATCTGAATTCAAGTACCCATGCTTGACACCAGAAATTTTGCAGACTGAACCATTTCTGCAGCCCAGTTACATAATTTAGAAATACATCTAAAACTGTGTTGGGGATAAAACATATGGGAAGAATGTTGAAGCTGATTCACTTTGGCTTAATCTATTTGCCAGAAGGGCATCAAAGTGAAAATAGATAGATAGATAGATAGATAGATAGATAGATAGATAGATAGATAGATAGATAGATGATAGATAGATAATAAAACAACAACAAAATACCCCAGGTATCTATTTTACCCTTTCCTTTAAAGTGGGACTCCTATTACCAGGCTTCAAAACCCAAAGGATTACAATTACAGACTTCAGCTGATTAATAGACCAATGGACTTTTGAAGACTAGTCTGGAAATACTTCCTATTATCATGTCACTATGGATACACTAATTTTCAAGTACAAGACATCCAATTACTTGGGGCCATTTTCAGTAGTATAAAGAGACCACCTTAGAAGGCGTGATAGCTTTTGTTCTTCATGGGGGTGACTTGAAAGAGGGTGATCTGTGGAAGATATCCAGCCCCTATTGGGATTCTCAGCTTTTATACCCTGGTATAGGACGACAGCAGCAAAAGGCAGAGGAGTTAACCTTTAGAACCATGAGTAGAGAACCACATTTAGCAATATCAACAAAGGCGTGTGTTTAGCTTGTAACTGAGGCAAAAGTTATAACAGCAAATGCTATCCAACTGTCAGGAGAAGGGCAGATAAAAATTGCTGTACATGTATCCTAGGTATTCCTAAGGACTCTCATCAAATAAATTTCCTATTCAAGATAAGAGTATTGTTGAGCTTGAAAAGTCATACCCCAGATGAAGAAGTACAGTGGATAAATGGAGATAGATTGACAGAAAAGTGATGATTTGGTGACAAATGTTGCCACTCAAATCAAACATGCTGCTGAGTATATTTCCTGACAAGCATTTTGCTAATGTAGCCACTCTTTCATAGTTTTTTTTAAAGCAAAACAAAATTTATTTTCTGAACTTGTCTGAGAATTTATTTTTTTCTAAGCATTAAAAATGAAGTTTAAACCGGGCGGTAGTGGCGCACGCCTTTAATCCCAGCACTCGGGAGGCAGAGGCAGGCGGATCTTTGTGAGTTCGAGGCCAGCCTGGACTACCAAGTGAGTTCCAGGAAAGGCGCAAAGCTACACAGAGAAACCTTGTCTCGAAAAACCAAAAAAAAAAAAAAAATATTTAATGATGTTTGTTTTATTAGCTTATTTGCCAGAAAAACTATATGTTTTGAGGAAAAAGGAAGAAATTTAAAGGAATATACCTATTTCTTTTCTTATAATTTAATTTAATTTTACATATCAGCCACGGATTCCCTTGTCCTCCCCCCCATATCCTTCCCCCCAGCCCACCCCTAATTTCCATCTCCTCCAGGGCAAAGACTCCCCTGGGGATTGAGTTCAACCTAGTAGATTCAGTTCAGGCAGGTCCAGTCCCCTCCTCCCAGGCTGAGCAAAGTGTCCCTGCATAGGCCCCAGGTTCCAAACAGCCATCTCATGTCCTCAGTGCATGAGCTGGCTGTTTGGAATTTTTCATAGTTCTAAACAAATTGAAAGCTAGCTATATTTCTGCCAAATATAAAAATTCTATATTCCAAGAATTTCTCCTATTCCAATTTCTTTTTTAATTTTTCAAAACTTAACAGATATTGATTGATTTGAGTTAGAAATGTATACCAAAAGCGTGAAGGTAAAATTAGGCAAGCCAAGAGAGTACGATGAGCAGAGAGTTTCAACTGCTCTTGCTGTTCTTCCTTTGTTTTGTTGTGCATTTAACTCATGGAGACACAGCCTGGCTTCAAAGCCCAGGCAGACCATGAACTTGTGGTCATTCTTCCTTACCCTCTTGAGAACTATGAATACAAGTGCGTACCCACATCCAGTTTATAATCTCACTTACTTATCCAAAATAGTCACTGATAGATTTATGTGGAAATAAGCTTAATTATTTAAGTTTGAGCCCAATTATTTATTTATCTATACTATGAGGACATTTCTCATTCCCCATCATTGATCTGAAATGATAACATTGTCTTGAAAAAGGATACTTAATTCTAGGTACAGGAGATATGAGAACAGCTCCCATGCCTAGAGCTATGATCAATATGACTCATATCTCTCTTTAGTCACATGGTATAGCAGGTGTTATATTTCTATATATTCATATTATTATAAATAGTATGAGTGATCTTTTGACAAAAGTGATATTCCTTACTTTGTTCCACTCAACACTACAATTACGCTTTTTTTCCACTTAAAAGTAATATTTAATACTCTGTCATTACAAATGCTAATTCAACAGAAAGATATGACCGCATTATGAATGCATAAGATAAAATTGCTCTTTAAAACAAAATAATGGATTTTCCTACAATTAGACAGGAGAAAACCTAGCAAGATAATTGCTGGAGCTATTTAGTCATCACCGCTTACTATTGTATTACATTTCTATGTAACCATTGTCTACACTGTTTCATCACATTAGCCAGTAGAATTTTCTCAGAAAGAAGAAAACCACCCAGTGATGTGTGCAGTCATTTCAAAACTAAAATTCTATAATACTGCCTCATCTCACTGGGCACATACCATGAGATGTTAGCAATCTGCTAGTGTCAACATTTAAAATCTAATATTCTAAACTCTGATTTGTAAATCACAGCTTAGATCTTTATCCCAGAAAGCAAAAGAATGGCAAAGACTGATTAGAACTAAGCAAATCTCACTTGATTTTTATGGCCTGAGGATATATCATTTAAGATAATTCAATGATATATAACTGTCATATACTGAAACTAAGAAAGCAGTCCAGATATGGTAAGAAAACCTGAAAAGATTATGTGCTTTTACACTAATGAGGGAACATAATTGAGAACCCCAATCCTAGAATCAATTTGTTATGGTTCATGAACCATCTCTATCATTTTGTTTTATATAACCACTAGCATACTATTTAACTCATTCTTAATTACATAAAACATCACAATATCTTTCTTGTCATTCAAGAAATCGATCAATATATAATCTCATTCAAAGAGCTTTGGTTATGACACAAAGTGTTTGCATACTCAATGGATTTATGAGTAGATTTAAATGGAAATATGTATATTATTTCATGCTTTGAAGGACCTTTAAGTAATAACTGGCCTTAAAACACACTTTTCTATTGAGTAACACTCCCCTCCTTTCCACCCTTTTGGTTGTACAAGAGCCCAGAAGAGTTATTTGAACTGGCATCTGTGAGGAAGGTTTCAATGGAAGAATATAGTTTTCAGGGGTGCACTTTCAGAGAACCTAGTTAGAGAATGCTGACAGTTAAGCAGTGTTTTCAGGGAAGTAGGACTCTTGTTGTCTCCAGCTTTCTATGCCTGCAGTGTATTCTATGAAACTCTTCTTTTTTAAGTTTTTCTTTAGATGAGAAATAAACACTGATCCATGAGGAATTTTCGGTTGTGGAAAGTAGGAACAGAAGCTTACTCATGATGCCGCTTACAAATGGAATCCCACATTCATATCCAATCAGAAGGTTCTTTTTTCTTTGCAATAAATCATCTCAGATTTATATATACTTCACCAAACCTCCAGGAACATCCAATGTTGGTTTTTTTCCAGTTCAATGCCCTCTGCAAGTCTTGCTCATCCTAGTTAACATGATATTCTACTTGTTCTCTCAGAAGCCCTGTGGTGGAAATTCTACCCTGGCTGTAAAGTTCTTTCTGTGAGATAGAAGCCTAACATCAATCCAATGCTTCTGTTTGTGCATTTTCTTTCTGCCAGCTTGTTTCGGGGAAACATGTCTCCAGATCGATACCCAGTATTCATTTCTAAAGAAATACCAAAGAAAATATTGTTATAAACATATTTATATGTCACCTAAAAAATAAATCCACATACCTTTAAATTCTAGTCTAGTCATTTAAAAGCTTGAATTAGGACAAAGTCCAAAGGGAGACCTGCAGCTTATATTCCTTTTTGGCCTTTCTTGTTGTCTTCATTTCTTTATATGCTGCCATACATATTTTCTCTTCTTTATAATCTGTCATCTGTTTTTGTCATGTACACATTATTTGTCAGGGTGAATAAGGCAACTCTGTCATCCTCATGATTATCAGTAGGAAAAATTGTCATAATTTCTCGATTGGAAATAGAGAAGCTGATGAACTGAGAAATAGTCACTATTTCTTGTCCCAGCCTATTTACTAGACACTAAAGCTGGTAAACTCTCCTGGCAGAATGCTGGGTAAGCCACCCATCAGTGTGTCATTTATAAATATTCATACTGATTTTCTAATATTTGGTACATTTCCTTTATTAAACTTAAAATGATTTTATGAATAACTATCAATTGCATATATATTTTCTAATTTGACGTCCAGAGGAACAAATTGCTATAAATATTGTTTGGCCCTCAAATTTCAAAATAAACCCTGAAATTACAAGAGTAAAAAGATAAAATTATATAAAACCATTAACCACTGTTAAAATGTAATCATAAAATGAAATCAAGGTCAAAAGTAAAATCACAAACTATAGATATCAGGAAAAACTAGAAGGGCATTAGGATGACTCTTTGGCTTCTTGCCTCAGGAAATTTCTTAATGTGTCTGAGACATGGTTTCTATTTTAATATATGTGTTTTAATATCTGCAGCATTTCGAAAAATACATCATCTGGCCCATTACTATTATAATAAAGAATAGTAAGATCCAGGAAATAGTCCATTGCATGAGATATCAGAGCTGAAACAATTAATATAGGCTATACCATGAAATGGAAAAATCCCCAAATGTTAGAAGTTCATGTCTGACTAATATGAATAGTTAATAATGTGACAGGCTACTGGTTATAAACACTGAAGTGCCTAGGATGGCAAATGTTCTTCCAAAGGCTTGGTATTACTTCGTGAAAAATAAAAACGGGGCACATGTTTAATTATATAATGGACTTTTATATTTTTTATGCAGAAGCAATCAGTATGTGATAATTTGTGTCTAGGTCAATCAAGTTTACACTGCTTACCACAAAAACCCTCTGAAAGAAGAACAAGTTAAATACTTGGAGCCTCACCCTTGGTTTTCCAGAACTGAAGTGATTGAGAGAGAGAGAGACAGAGACACTGAGACAGACAGAGATACACAGACAGAGTTTCTCTGTGTGTACACCAATATAAATAAAGATCATATATATATATATAAATATATATATATATATATATATATATATATATATACACACACACACACACATGCACAGAGAAATACATAGAGAGATACATAAAGTTTTATTATGGGATGTGATTCACACAGCTGTGGAGACTAGAAAGCTGAGACCCAGGAAAGTAGATGAAGCAGATGTTACAGTTTCAATTAGAAACTAAAAACCAAAAGAACAAGTAATCAGATTAAACAGTTTAAGATACAGGATGAGTCCTGTAGCAAATTAGAAGAATTCTGATGACGCAAAACAGAGAAAATCAAGTAGGGGAGGGTTTTTTTTTCTTTTTTAAAAATATGATTAGATTTTATTTTTTATTGTACATAGAGTCTTCTCTCATACAATATGTCCCAACCACAATTTACTGTTGCTCTAGAACAGAGTGGAGGTTCCATGCAGGCCCCATCTCAACCTCTCTCCATTCAGTGAATGGTGTGGATTTAGTCCCCAGCAATTGGGCCCAACTGTCAGTTTTCAGACAGCTACCCTCTGTCCTAAGCATTAGTCTGGGTGGTTTAGGGATATACACCGGACCCCTTCAGCCAACAACTCAACTGAATAGATCCTCGTCTAGCACTGGAAGCCTTGCCTTGCTACAGACTCTGTATTCTCCGATTCTAGTTGTCCTCACTAGGGGGGCTAGGAGTCCTCATTGATTCTAGGAAGTTTCTACAGCACTAGGCATACTTACACACCGCCGCTTGGTGCCCCCTAACAACAGCTGTCTCTTTCCTCATTGCCTACCTCCATCTCTCCCCTCCACCTGGTCTCCCTGATCTTGTCCCCACTGGTCCCCAGTCCACACACTGAATCTATTCTACTTCTCCTTTCCAGAGAGATCTTTATGCCCCCTCCCCCGCCTTAAGCCATCCTTGTTACTTAGCCTTTTCAGGTTTGTGGGTCATAGCATGATTATCTTTTACACTACAGCTAATATCCACTTATAAGTGAGTACAGACCATATGTGTCTTTCTGGGTCTGGATGAATTCAAGATGATTTTTTTATAGTAGCATCCATGTGCCTCTAATTTTCACGATGTCATTTTTTTTAACAACTGAGTAATACCCCATTGTATAAATGTAGGACATTTTCTTTATCCATTCTTCAGTGAAGGGCATCAAGATTATTTCCAGTT
Source organism: Peromyscus nudipes (assembly GCA_902168325.1). NCBI lineage: Eukaryota > Metazoa > Chordata > Mammalia > Rodentia > Cricetidae > Peromyscus > Peromyscus nudipes. Next base: position 34,776 of record CABHPH010162536.1, read on the forward strand.
TCTGAATATTATGAATAAAGCCACAATGAACATGATTGAGTAAGTGTCCTTATGGTAGGATGGATTGTCCTTTGAGTATATGCCCAAGAGTGGTAAGCTATGTTTTGAGGTTGATTGATTCCCAGTGTTCTGATGAACCACCATGTTGATTTCTAGAGTGGCTGTACAAGTTTTTACTCCCTCCAGCAATGGAGGAGTGTTCTTCCTGCTCAGATCCTCAGATGCATGAGCTATCACAAGTAGTGTTGACCTTAGCCATTCTGACAAGGCTAAGATGAAATATCACAGTAGTTTTGATTTGCATTTTCCTGATAGCTAAAGATGTTGAACATTTCTTTGTTTCTCAGTCATTTGAGATTCCTTTCTTGAGAACTCACTGTTTAAATCTCTACCCCATTTTTTAACTGGATTATTTGATTTTTTTGCTCTCTAGTTCTTAAATTATTTGCATGTTTTGGGTATTAATCCTCTATTAGATGTAGAGTTGCTAAAAATCTTTTTCAATTCTGTAGCTGCTGCTTTGTCTGATTGATGGCATCCTTTGCCTGTAGAAGGTTTTCATTTTCTGAGATCCCATTTATTAATAGTTGATCTTAGTGTCCACACTATTGGTGCTCTACTCAGAAAGTTGTCTCCTGTGCCAATCATTCAAGGCTATTCCCCACTTTCTTTTCTATCAGGTTCAAGGAAGAAGTCAAATTATAATTATTGGCAGATGATATGAGAGTATACACTAGTGACTGTAAAAATTCCACTAGGGAACTTCTACAGCTAATTAACACTTTCAGCAAAGTGGCTGGATACAAGATTGACAAATAAATAAATAAATAAATAAATAAATAAATAAATAAATAAATAAATAAATAAATAAAAGTTCAGTAGTCCTCTTATATACAAAGGGACTGAGAAAGAAATCAAGAAAACACCCTGCCTCCATAATTGCCTCAAATAATACAGCATATCTTGGGATAACACTAAGAAGTCAAAGATTGTGGTTGGCATATTGTGCAACCCAATAAACGTATCTGGGGGCCAGAGAACAAAACAGCCACTATATTAAACATAGGTTTAGGCAGTGGCAGCACACGCCTTTAATCCTAGCATTCCAGAGGCAGAGATCCCTCTGGATCTCTGTGAGTTCAAAGCCACACTGGAAACAGCCAGGCATGGTGACACATGCCTTTAATCCCAGGAAGTGATGACAGGAAGCAGAAAGGTATATAAGGCGTGAGGACCAGGAACTAGAGCCTTTTTAAGCTTTTAGCTTTTAGCAGCAGTTCAGCTGAGATCCATTCGGATGAGGATTCAGAGGCTTTAAGTCTGAGGAAACAAGATCAGCTGAAGAATTTGCAAGGTGAGGTTGGATGTGGCTTATTCTCTTTCTCTGATCTTCCAGTGTTCACCCCAATAAGACCTTTTAAGATTCACATTACCAAAGATGGCACTATAAAAGCTTCAAATCTTTGAAGAAGGATATTGAAGAAAAAAAATCAGAAGGTAGAAAGATCATCCACGCTCATGGATCAGTAGTAAAAAACGGCCATCCTTGCCGGGCAGTGGTGGCGCACGCCTTTAATCTCAGCACTCGGGAGGCAGAGGCAGGCGGATCTCTGTGAGTTCCAGGCCAAGCCTGGTCTACAAAGCGAGTTCCAGGAAAGGCGCAAAGCTACACAGAGAAACCCTGTCTCGAAAAACCAAAAAAAGAAAAAAAGAAAAAAAGAAAAAAAAGGCCATCCTATGAAAAGCAATCTATACATTCGATGTAATCCCCATCAAAATTCCAAAATATTTATTTACAGACCTTGAAACGGTAATATCAACTTCATATGGAAAAAAAGAAACTCAGAATAGCTAAAAACAAACCTGTACAATAAAAGAACTTCCAGAGGTATCATTTTCCCTGATCTGATGTTGTATTACAAAGCTAAAGCAATAAATGCTGAATTGAATTGGCATAAAAACAGACACACTGATTGATGGACTAGAATTGAATACCTAGACATAAAACCACACACATATGAACCTTATTTTTTTATAAAGAATCTGGAAACACATACTGGAAATATAAACATCTTCAACAAATGGTGTTGGTCAAACTGGGTAGATGCATATTGAAGACTATAAATAGATCCTTATTTACCACCCTGCACAAAACTCAAGTCTAAGTGGATCAAAGACCTCAACATAAAACAAGACACACTGGACCCCATAGAAGAGAAATTACAGAACAGCCTAGAACTCATTGGCACAGGAAACAACTTTCTGAACAGAACACTGATAGTGTAGGCACTAAGAAAATTATTTTTTCAAACTTTTATTCTGTTTATATATCCAATGGGTATGATGTGGTCTACCATCTCTAGAAAAGGCTGCCTGCTTTAGTAATTCCAGAAATATTTTCTAAGGAGTATGCCAAAATACTCTTTACTCATAAATATGACATATAACAATTTTAAATATCAATTACATATATATAATGCTAGCAAATATATATATAATCTTGTTTACATTCAATTGCACAAATAATATTTCAAAAACTGAGACTCAAAATTTAATAAATTTGATGATTTTTTAGAAAATAAACTAAAGCATGAAGGTATATATATATAAACAAGATTTAAAAAAACTAGTAGAACGGATTCATTCATTTCTGTCTTTGTCCCAGAGATCCTTCATTTGATAGATGAGAAAATAATTAACAGAAAATGCTTATCTGACCTTTATGTTTAGTTTCATGGTCCAAAATCTGAAACTGTATCCATTTCACATTTTTATGTATAATGGGAGTTTCTTTCCCCTTCCACACTCCATGTTTCCATGCACATATGTGTCTGTGTCTAAGGCACTGCAGAAGAGACGGCGTGCACCTGCTTCCAATGCCATCTGGTCTTTCTTTTTGTAAGTCAATCCTGTTTCAGTTTCTTGTAATTTCTTAATTTGTGAGAACTGTTCCTTTCTTGTGTGATGTGCTTCTTCTGTAAATGCTGTGCCATGTCAGGATCACTGATTTTCATAATGATATAACCCTAAAATACAGCACAAGTCTATATTTTATTTTTATTACAATAATATTTAGTCATGAAAATTCACTGATATAAATTCATAAAAATATAAACTAGAATAACATATATGACTGTACTTCAATGTATAGTCATTTTAATGTGAATCGAATATATTACTGTATACAGTGAAAAGTATTGTATACATTTCTCTGCTAAAAGCAAAGCAGAATATAAAGGAACTAGCTGCCAAGGGAAACAGAGAGATTGTTTTATGATGTAATATTTGGTTCCACCATTCAAAAATAAAGACTTTATATTTTAAAACTGGCCAGAGAGAAGAAAGATTGCAGCCTTGTTAAGCATATGTAAGTCTATTATCTAAGTTTTTTGGCCTTATGTGTTCAGAAGCGTGGAACATAGACTCCAACTTCCAGATGTTCTGTTCCCTTATGGTGAGCTATTCATTCCACTTAATGTGCTGTTCCTGCATCTGTTGCGGTGATCTGGGTGTTTTCATGTAGCAGCACACAAAAGCTGTGTACCAGGCAGTCTGATAAGTGGCATGCCTTAGTTTCAATATCCTGTGATGCTTTGTGATACAGAGTACAGGGGTGTTTATTTGTTGTTGTTGTTTTTGTTTGCATATGTGTTTTAAAAGTAAAGCGGTATTAGGGTTTATATAGCTGAGCCTTGTCATTGTGTAGGGAAGGAATATTTTTTTAAAGCAGATAACGTCCAGATTCATTCTTTAAAATGACACCTATTGTGATGGGGTGAGTTGCTGTATACTTCATTGTGATTTTGATATTCACTTGTTTCAGTGGCTAATAATACAGAAGGCCTTCTCACACATTGGCTGGCATTTAACTATCATTTTCTTTTTCTTTCTTTTCAAAATATATCTTCATATAAGGAAGCCCATTAAAATTAGATTATTTTGGTTTCAATATTTGCCTGTATTCTCATACCTGTCTGGATAGTATTGAAGGAGGAAGTCTTGGTTAGTGTTGAGAAGAATGTAAAATCAGTAGCAGCCTTATAGAAAACAGCATGGAGTCTCCTCAATTAAACTAAAATTAGATCAATCATATTATCCAACTGTCCCAATTCAGTATTTATATTTAAAAACATGAAATTAGCATATCTAAGAGATGACTAAATCCCCACATTTTTGGAACTAATATTTATTCTCACTATCTAAGATATAGAATCAAGTTAGATACCCATGAATTGGTAAGTAAATAAAGGAAATGTGATATAGTTATACGATGGGACATTATTTAACCTAAAAATCATACTATGTACAGTAAAACTGATGGAAATGGAGAGACTGTGTTTCATTGAATAGTGAGATACATAAAGAAACAAATCGCGGGTTCTCTCACATATGGAAAACAGAAGGAAGTTGGAGTGGTGCTATTAGGGCATGATAGAATGGGGGTACTAGGATAGAAAAAAGGATCAGGTAACTGTCTGAGACAGGGCTCCTATTGCTGTGATAAAACACAATAGCCAAAAGCAATTTGGGGAGAAAAACATTGATTTAGCTTCCACTCCATATCATGACCTATCATCAAAGAAAGTTAAGGCAGGAACTCAAAGACGGCAGGAAATGGAGGCAGGAGCTGATGCAGATGTCATGGAGGAGTGCCTTGTTCTATCTGTATTGCTTGCTCAGCCTGCTTTCTTTTAGAACCTAGAACCATCAACCCAGGGTTAATCCCACTTACAATGGTCTGGTCCCTCCCACATCAATCACTAATTAAGAAAATGCCTTCCAGGCTTGCCTACAACCTGATCTTATGGAGGCATTTTCTGAGTTGAGGCTCACCACTCTTCAGTGACTCCGGCTGGCATTAACTTGACAAAAATCTAGCCAGCACAGTAAAAGAAAACAGAACTTAATATCATCCTTCTACTGTTCTGTCCACAATATAGTGTAGTATAGTTCAAAATAACACACCATAAATAGTAGTTGAAAAAAACTGAGATAAACGTCTCCAAATATACGTAAATGATAAGATAGAAACATGAATTACCCTGTTTGACCTCTAAATATTATATTTATGTATTGAAAACCACAACGTACCTCATGAATATATACAATTATTACAGGTTGAGCAAAAATTTCAAACTAAGCGAAGGTATTGAAAGTACACTGTGTTGGTCATTCTGTATTTTCTTCATACCGGAGAACTCTGGCACATACTTCATTCAAAGAAAACCATCACTAGAGGCAGAGAGACAACTCAGTGAATACAGTGCTTGCCATGCAAGTATGAGGACGTCCATCTCAGTTCCTACAACCCATGTAAACCTGAACATGGTGGCATGTGTCGGTAATCCCAGGGCAGCTCCTCTAGGAAGAGAGGCAGGATCAGGAGACTCTCTGTCAGCTCAGAGTCCAACTCCCCTGGTGTGCCCAGTAGCAAACAATGGAGGGTCCCCATTTCAAACAAGGTAGAGAGCAGTGAACAACATCTGAGTTTGTCCTCCAGCTTCCACACATATACCATGGCCTGTGTGCACTTGCAAGCATGTCCATATACAAACACTTCATGAGCACACAACACTGGTTAAGGAGACAGTAATGGTTATTTATTTATTTATTTATTTAGTTAGTTAGTTAGTTAGTTAGTTAGTTAGTTAGTTAGTTAGTTTTTTTTTGAGACAGGGTTTCTCTGTGTAGCTTTGTAGCCCATCTTGGAGCTCTATAGACTAGGCTGGCCTCAAACTCACAGAGATCCTCCCAGATTACTGAGATTAAAGTTGTGTGCCACCACCGCCCAGCCTAGTAATGGGTTTTTAAAAGAAAAAAAAATCACTTCTTGTCACTACCTGGGAAAGGATTAATTCTTTCTTTTTCTGGTCTCCTTGAACATGTGTTATATGCTCCATGAAGATATTTTAGAGCTTCTGTGGCAATTTTTTTTTTATCTAGGGTAGTAAATAAGGACAGATCCTGGGGGAGTACTCCACATTCCTCACAATATCTGCAGGAGTTTAGCATACTGATTCCACGGAATTAAGGGACAACCAAATGGTTTTAGGATGCCCTTGATGCCACAGACATAGTATCTAGAGCAGGGTTTCTCAATCTGCTGGTCATGACCCCTTGACAAACCCCTCTCTCCAAAAACACTTACATTACGATTCCTAACAGTAGCATAACTACTGGTATGAAGCAGTAACAAAATTAATTTTATGGGGGAGGGTCACCACAACCTGGGGAGCCTTTAATAGGGCTTGGACAATTAGAAACATTGAGAACCTCTGCTTTAGTGGGTAACTTTCCTGTAGGCAGAGGCAGGGTAATCATCATTTAGCTGAGAACACAATCTGGCTTACGCTGTCCTTCTGGATAGTTTTTTTAAATGGTAGATGATGAAGATTTATTTTTCTGTGAAAGCTGAGAACCATTCCTCCTACCGTTTATCTATATGGTTGGTTTATCCAATCAACAGAGTAGTTTTCGTGCATCCATAATAATAATAACAAGAGGATCCCTGTCTAGTTAATATTTATTTATTTATATACACAAAATTCCTTTACACATTTAATAGCTGCTGGAATCTGAGATTGATTCTGTGTCTTGGCTACTGTGAACGTTGCTACAATAAATACAGGATTGTAGAAATCTGACTGAAGACAGACGGGGTCTGACAACACACTTTTCCCCAAGCATTTATATGAGAACTGAGAATAACAGACGCCTTAAGTTCTCCTTTATGAGATTGTGAGCAGAAATCTCAGGCGCTCTCCCTTTTTTTTATTACATAGCTGCACTGACATACTTAAGTTTGTATACTTTGTTACACAGCAATATAAACTAACGTTCTTATAATCATTCATGTCTAGAAGTAATATGATTAACATAACATATCCTGCTTGAAAACCCCAAATAATAAACAGTTTAAATTCACTATTGCGTTTCATACAAAACATTCTAAAAATTAGTCATTAATCATTTTCCAATAAATAATGCTTGCAGATAATCTCATAAAAACAAGGAAATCTTTTAAAGTAAGCATCAAGTAGAACCTCAATAATTTTAAAATAAATATAAACTTTAAAAGTTGAATATACCTTATGTTAAAGACAAGATTTGCAAATGGAATAACTTTGCTGGGAAGGCCAGACATTTTATATGGCTTAACGAGCATATGATGAAGAAAGAATATTTCTCAGTTGAGTTATAAAAGATGCTTCAGTATTCAACTCAACATACGACATTGTTACAGCAACTTTGGTCCTATTTGGGCTGCCTCTGAAGCAGTTCTTTGAGCATCCTAACATGTTTCCTGACCAGTTCTATATATAACTAACAGTGCGGACAAACATACACTTGTTTGTGTGTGAGTGTGTGTGTGGGGGGTATTTTCCATAGAAAATATACTATAGTATTAATATATTTAAAAATATTTAAAAATTGAAGGTAAGAGGTTTGGAATTTTAATATTTTTTACAATAATATTTTAAAAGAAGTCAGAACTTCACTTTATTTTGACTTTCTATAATTTCCTCACTTTCAGATTCAAGGAAACCAGCATTTGCTCCTCCCTGAAGTAACCATTGAGATGCTAAATGTAAATATGTTGGATTCTCTCAAGTTGCTTAGCAGGCAATGGATATGCATCTCACCTAGCCAGAGTAGAATCCAGGGTCACATACATATGTATATGTTCTACTAGCTCATATACATTAGAAAGCAGAAGAAAGGACCCAAAAACAAGCTAGCATAGTATTTTAACAGAGAGAAGGGTATTAATGCCTCTAATTAAGAGACAAATATACATTATGTTCTAAATTTATTATTATTTTATTGGGAATTTACAGAATTTATGTTTAGCAAGTATGATCTACATATATATATATATAAAATTATGACATTACAATGAAGAAATTATACAATATCTTAAAATATCTCTAAATATGTCAGTAATCATTTATGTTCATAATAGATGCTCATTAACAATACCTCTAGTTGATATAATATACTCTATAATTTATGATACAAAGTAACCATATGAATCGAATCTTCCAGAAATGGAGGTAACCAGTTAATTATATCAATCTACCTATTGGCAATGGTCAATGTTTTGCCTTTCAAAATCAGATTGTAAAATGTACAAGGAAATGTTTAAGTAATGGATATACAACCACATTTGTACCTCAGGAGTAGGTGAGTTGTACGATGACTCAAAATGGACAATCACCATTCCGCCACACACATTAACAGAGCTAAAGCGCAGTTTGCAGAGATGCTTTTCTCTCACGTACATGGTAAATTCTCGCCTACCTCTCTTGTGCTACAAGGATTAAATACATGGGTGTGGATGAAGCACCATGCATGGTATTTTGTATTTTATAGTCCTTGTGTCCAACAGCAACCCTCCTTGCCTCACTAAAAATTGACTCTTTTATGATGTGTGTGTGTGTGTGTGTGTGTGTGTGTGTGTAAAATCATTTACCAAATTGGAAAAATATCTTATCTAACATACGTCTGTTATATTTTATGTAAACTTACTAATCATACTACACCTCCCATTAGTCTAAATGTAACACATTGTATATTAAGTATATTTTGGAGTAATGGTGTATATGTATTTTTAATGCTTTAAGCACACATGTGACATTGAGCTATTAAACCTATATGAAATTAGTAGCATTATTTTATAGAAGGACATTTGGTTTAATGTATCCTACTAGTAAAATTCACCTTCTAAATATCTCTGCTTTCCAACAGACTACATTAGTCTTATTAATTTAGTTGAAGTCCTATGTAACACTGCCTAGGAATTTTAATCATGTATAATATGGATACATGTTAATATCATTAAGTGTTGAAAATTAATACCATATACACTATTGTTTCCATAGACATATATAATATGTGTGATCTAAATTTTATGTTGAGTCAATAACCTTAGGCCAAATAAAGTTTGTAGGCTTCTCATATAGGTTTTTAACTTAACTTTACAGATAATCAATGAGAATCAAATCATCTATGTTTCTTCATTTCAGAAAATATGAAAGGCAGAGACTGTCGAATTCTTCTCAGTGTCTCTACAGCAACCAATTCATGATATCACTGCACACACGATCTGCCCAATCACAAACCCCTCACATGTTCTCATCCAACAGTTCATTCATTATTTTCTCCTGAGAAAGAAAATCAAGCTGTTCTTACTACGTTTTTCTAAGAAAACTCTCGGGTCAATTTTCTAACATCAAAATACAAATATTACTTATGAACAAACAATATCCTGTACAGTTATGTAAAAATCCATAAGAACTGAACTGTGATATTTTAGAAGATTTGTTGTTATATTTTAAGGGTAGTTGAATAGTCAATAAAAAATATATATGATATTAAAATTTCTGACCAAAGAGAGAAAACATGTGATAATTGTGTAGTGACAAAATGAGCTGTTGAAAGTAGTGATATAAAGAACTTGCTGGGTGGCTAGCCCGGGGAAACAGGCATGAGTGTAACTAGAGTTTTCCTGCCTGGCCCACAGTCAGGACAAATCTCTTTCACCTGCCAGTCCCACAGCCGCTCAGACCCAACCAAGTAAACACAGACAGAGACTTATATTGTTTACAAACTGTATGGCCGTGGCAGGCTTCTTGCTAACTGTTCTTACATCTTAAATTAATCCATTTCTATAAATCTATACCTTGCCACGTGGCTCGTGGCTTACCAGCATCTTTACATGCTGCTTGTCCTGGCTGTGGCTGGCAGCGTCTGGCAGCGTCTGGCAGCGTCTCCTTCCACCTTCCTGCTCTTTTTATTCTCTCTGTTAGTCCCACCTGTACTTCCTGCCTAGCCACTGGCCAATCAGTGTTTTATTTATTGACCAATCAGAGCAACACTTTTGCCATACAGAACATCCCACAGCACATGAGCATTGTAATTTTGAATTGGTCCTAACAATGGGGAAAGTCTGAACTGATTGAAGGAGAATCAGGCTGCAGACAAGAGCAATGATTATGAGAAAATGACAGCAGTTAACTGTGACCCAGGCCTTCTCCACACATTATTTTATTGAAAGGAAAGAAAAACATAGTTTTGCAACACAAACTGGTAAAATCGGGAAAGAAAAAGATTTAAATAAAGACCTTGATTTCCATTTGCCAATTAACCAAATGATTAACTGTGGAAGTTTTCACACTCACTTCTTTAAAAGCATATCAATCCATTCTGTATGTTTTCTATCCATGTTCCATACTTAGACAGAAATGTGATGAATTAGATATCAGAGATTAGACGACTGGGACATGTTCTAACATAACCTTAGTTTCTCTTGCATCCTAGTTAAAGTCTTCTGGCTCTACACAAATTCATATGGCTTTCTACATATTGCAGAGGTAAATTAACAAATCATAGCCAAGCATAAAATGAAATTTTCTACAGTACATAATGATGTGTATTTTACTTAGAAAAGTAGACTGAATAGTTCACATAGTAAGAGAGATTGTCTATCTCTGCTTCAGAGAGCCAAGATATATAAAGCAAAGGGCTTCCTGAATGCATCTTGGCAGAGAAACTGAGAGGAAACTGTGGATGGGTATCATTTCCAGAGAGAACAAAAAGTACAATGTCATGAAGCAAATGTCATGAGCTGAGTGAGAAGACTGCTCAGTCACTAGGGCATATTGTGGGACATTGTTGAAGGGTCAGGTACCTCACCAAAGACCATGTAAGTCAGATAGAGACACAATTACATCTTCATTCACTTACAACACAGTTGCTCTCTTCAAAGCTTGTATCCACCTCCAGAATTGGGATTCACTTCTAGGGTAGTTGTTTCCAAGGGTCTTGCATGATATTAGAGCCAGTATTCTGCTGTCATGCCCAACAATAACTTTACAAAATAGATATTTCTGTCTTCATTCAAAATCTCTCAGTAATTCATAACTACTTGTAGATTTCAATCTGGACTCTTGATAAAAACAAATGAGAATTTTCATTATCCTCTACTTATTCATAAAATGGATACCAAATAAGTAAGCATTTCAAATGGTTTACCATTTATTTACAAACCCATTCATGCTTATGTATGATTACTCAGATTATAGGTACATGGATTTTCATGATTAAAATACAATTTATTTTTTAATACCATGCATAAACTACAGACTATTCTTGAAGAAATAGAGGGTACAAACACATCAGTGAAGGTTATACTTTTTTGCCTTTACACAGTGATTACGATTTTTTGACAGAAGAATAGTTGTTTCATTTTTTTTAAATCAATATAATTTTAGTCACAACATGTGATACATGTTGTGAATTTATTTATGCAACACTCATTCTCGCAAAGTAGCTTCCTTGATCATCTTGGTTGGAAACATATAAAGTGTATTTCTGGGACTCCACGGAAGCATGTGTTGTCAATGGAATTTAAGTTTCTCTAATCAATGCACAGAGTGTAAAGAACCAAGTTTGTTTCCTGTGACATTTTGATTATAAGAGTTCACAAATAAAATGATTTCAGAGCAACACTTGTTATGGCAATTGAAGTATTTCATTCTGTTTCTCTGGTTCTCTGGTGTGATTTCCTCTAATGCTTTGGTGCCATTGAAGATTCTGTGAGCTGTGTGTGCCATGTAATAATTCCTTTCTTAGCTACTCTAATGGAATATATGTAGTCTGTTAATGCGATATCTATGTAGATAAAGCAAAGCATAAACAGGAAAATGACAGAAGTGAAAGGAGATGTCAGGCACACATGCAACCTTGAGGCATGGTAGTATCTGAACATAGGGGTCCTTGTCTGCTTTCTCTGTTGTCATAAACACGAGAACAAAAAGAACCTTGGGAGGAAAGGGTTTATTTCATCTTGTACTGCTGTGGAATGTCCTGTATATTGTGAATAAATAAAACGCTGATTGCCAGTAGCCAGGCAGGAAGTATAGTATAGGTGGAATAAACAGAGAGAAGAGGCCAGGAGGTGGAAGTCTGGAGGAGATGCCAGCCTGCTGTCCAGGGAGCAGCATGTAAAGGCAACAGGTAAAGCCACGGAACACGTGGCAACATATAGATTAACAGAAATGGCCTGAGTATAAGGGTAAGAGCTAGACAATGGTAGGCCTGAGCTAATGGCCGAGCAGTTTAAATAATATAAGCGGCTGTATGTCTATTTTATAAGTGGGCTACGGGCCCAGGCTTGGCGGGACCCTGAGAGAAAAACTCAAGTTACATTGTACTGCTTAGTCGTAATTCATTCTGGAAAGGGTTCAGGATAGGAATTCAAGGCAGGAATTTAAGGCAGACACCACAGAGCAATTCTTGTTTGCTAGAATTGCCTGGCTCATGCTCAGATAGCTATCAGGTATATAAACTGTCTCTCTGCTCCATGTGGTTCCATCCACAGTGGGCTGAGCTATCACACACCACTCCTCAATCAACAGACTTCTATTTTCACAGACACGAACACCACACAACTTGATGATATACAGCATTTTTAAAATCATGTTTCCTTATTCACAAGTGAATCTAGTCTGTGTTAACCTGGCAATAAAAACTAACAAAGCCAGTAAGAAAAGCTGTGAAGTGGATAAATTCAAACATGGACATTGATATAAAAAGTAGAACCTGAACAATGGTAAAGTTTGAATTTTAATATAAAAGGGGTGATGTAAAAATGTAATATTAAAAGTCATCAATTTAGGGAAAAGACACACAATTTAGCCTTATTGTTTTAACATAATGAATTCTGAGAGTCGGGAAGAAATGCCATACAAATATTAAAGTAGATTTCATATTTCATGTATACATTTCGACAAAGGTTGAAATGTATTCAATTGCCAGCTACATATTTAGCAACATAATTATCATAGCCATGCATTTGATAGGAAAGTTGAAAGTGAACTGAGCTACAATAATGTACAGAAGGCTACTTAATTCATTTAGCACATAACTTTCCATAGGTATCCTTAGGCGATAGGAGACTGAACCCAGACCATAATCATGGCAGAGACTGATAACCCTGATAAGCGTGGCTACTATAAAATTTTTGGTGTCTTGGTATCCTGTTCTATTGCAGTGTTCTATGTTTATAAGTCCTTCAGGTAAAACTCACTTCTTTTCTTGTCTCAGGCAACAACAACAACAACAAAAAAAATGTGACCACAATCATCTGCAGTCATCTCACTAAATATGAAGTCAGTCTATGCAATAAAGTAGTTTTTATTGAAGGGGTAATTTATTTATCTTTTTATGTGGTTTTCGCCAATTCTTTTTGGTTTTTGTGACTTTTTTTTCTTGTAATCAGTGAAGTCTTAATGACTTGGTAAGTGGTTTACTCAGACTTGGGTACAATATTATCCTTGAAAAATAGCATTTCTTTTCTCCATAGTAAAAGGACCTAAAAGAGTATATTCATCCAAAAATAATAAACCTGACATTTCTGTTATAAGGGAATAGTCATTAGAAGTTGAATTTGGAGCAATCTTATATTTTCCCATCATATTGACAATAGACTGACCTGACTTTAAGAAAATGAAAATCTCTCTTATTTATCCCAAGCCAAATTTCTAAGGCAAGTACTTCTTTAAATATTTGAGAGTGTCTCAATATGAATTTAGTCCTTCACAACTAAAGATATTGGCTGAAACATATATTGAATGTTTTGAAATAACTTTGCATTAAAATGAAAAAAAACGAGTGTATCAATTTCTCTGAGATATTTTAAAAACATATTTTGAAAATTCTTGATTTAATGTAATCATGCTTTGATCATGATATTTACTTGAATTTTAAAAGAACTATGACACGTGTGAAAACAATTAGATGGAGTTGAACCATTATTTAAAATGTATGTTTATTATGATTTTAACAACTAATCATTGCTTTCTTTATTATTTGGCAATACTAATGACTTGGAAACTTAGAAACTTCAAATAATTGACCTATGAGAAAATATATTTGGCTAAAACCACAAGGAGGCAACATGAGACCTTATAAATTAAAATTGAAGCCATTA
>CABHPH010162537.1:0-17080 GCA_902168325.1 Peromyscus nudipes
TTTTTTTTTTGGTTTTTCGAGACAGGGTTTCTCTATATAGTTTTGGTACTTTTCCTGGAACTCACTTGGTAGTCCAGGCTGGCCTCGAACTCACAGAGATCCGCCTGCCTCTGCCTCCCGAGTGCTGGGATTAAAGGGATGCACCACCACCATCCAGGAAAGGCACAAAGCTACACAGAGAAACTCTGTCTCAAAAAAAAATACAAATAAATAAATCTTTAGTTGAGTATTTGTTGAAAAAGAAACCTTAAAGGAGCAATTGAAAATTAATGATTTTAAACTTCTAAGTTAAGGTAGGAAAGGAGTAAATCCAAAGACCATCAAGAAATTGCAATAAGCCAGGTGGTGGTGGCACACGCCTTTAATCCCAGCACTCAGGAGGCAGATGCAGGGGGATGTCTGTGAGCTTGAGGCCAGCCTGGTCTACAGAGTGAGTTCTAGGACAGCCAGAACCATTACACAGAGAAGCCCTGTCTCAAAAAACAAACCAACAAACAAAAGAAGGTGCAGGAATGAGCAGAGAAAAGTCTCGACTCTCAGAGGCCAGAGGTCAGCTCTTCAACAGAATTAATAAGGCTGGGAAATTTCTAGCCAGATTGGTCAGTAGGAAAATAAAAGGATAAACAAGTTTATAATACAATAGAAATCGTTACACAATCCTTATAGAAGTGATTAAAATGATAAGAAAAATGTTACCGATAACTTAGCACAGTCAATTTGGAAAGATTAGCAAAAAGGACATATTTTTAGGAAAAAGATCTTACAAATATTCACATAAGAAGATATAGAAAATTGAAACTGGGGATTGAACTTAGGCCCTTATGATGCTCTGTACCATGAGCAACCTCCTCAGCCCATCCAATTATAACTACTTATAACTACAGAATAAATTAAACACAAATTTCCTCTCCCCCAAACACCAGGCCCATATAATTTTTATAAGGGAAATATACTAAGACATCTACAGTATCAGTCATCTTTCCATGAATAAACTCTTTCTAGAAGATAGAGACCGAAGAAACACACCACAATACATTTAGCAAGATTAATAGAAACCTACTGTAAAACCCAAGGGTAAAATGTGGTCGAAAAGATACAAGACACTGAAATTCAATGTGATTCATAAATAGACTCGACAGCTCCTGAACAAAATATTAGCCAATTCAATCCAATCACATAAAAAGACATTCAAGGGCAGTTCAGGCATCAGAAAAGTTAGACTTGAACTCACCATAGTAAGTCTGTCAAGGCAGTACATCCTTATGTTCCCTTCTCAGGAGGCTGAGGGAAGAGGATGATGGGTTCAAGGCCAGGCAGGCAGGGCCATATGAGAGGGCAGGCAGGCAGACAGACAGATAGATTTACAGAATAATAAGTTAAAGGAAAAAACACATGGCTATTTAAAAGATGGAAATAAAACATTTGATAATATTAAATGCAAAACATCACTGGCTATAAATGGAAAGGAATTCTTAACCTGCTTTAGAATATTTTCCCAAACTGTACTGTCTTTGTATTGCTGTGAAGAGACACATGACCTCTGCAACTCTTATAAAGGAAAACATTTAATTGGGGGCTGGCTTACAGTTCAGAGGTTTAGTCCATTTTCATCAGGTCGGGAAGCATGGCAGCATGCAGGTAGATATGGTGCTAGAGGGGTAGCTGAGAGTTTTGCATCTAGATCAGCAGACAGCAGGAAGAGAGAGACACTGGGCCTGGCTCGAGCATCTGAAACCTCAAAGCATGCCCCCAGTGACACACTTCTTCCAACAAGGCCACACCTCCAATAATGCCACCCTCTATGAGCATTTGGGGACCATTTTCATTCAAAGCACAACATATACCAAACAGTCCTCATTAGGGAAATGTTCAAAGCATATGTTTTAAAATCAAGTTTGAGATGATTTCCATTTCTACCATTTCTATGGTACACTACCATAATAGTGAAGCATCAATAAGAAGAGTAAATGATATGGAATACAAGAACCAGAAGCCCCTGTCTGTAGAATTATATTTGTTTACATTAAGAAAACCCCAAAGAGTCTATGACAGGGCTGAGGATGTGGCTCAGTTGGTAGAGAGCTTGCCTACTCATGAAGGCCAGGTTCAATCCCCAGTGCTGCATAAAATTGAGTGTGAAGCTGCATGCCTATAGTCCTAATCACTTGGAAGTGGGGGCAGGAGGATCAGGAGTCCAAGGTCACCCTAAGCTATATACAGAGTTGGAGGATAGCCTTCTATACATGAGACCCAAAGTATCTTATGGACTTCTCCATTTACTACAAAGATACTATTTGAATGGGGAGGGCTGGTGAGATGGCTCAGCGAGGACTTACCCTGCAGCTTGATGATTTTATTTCAGTCCCCAGAACCCATGCAAAGGTGGAAGGAGAAAACTGACTCCACAAAATGGTGCCCTGACCTCCACACGTATGCCCCCATACCATATGCACACAACAATAAATAGTCTAAAAGATTCTGGATGCAATGATACACACCTTTAATCCTCATTCAGGAGGTAGAGGCAGGTGAATCTCTGAGTTCCAAGCCAGCCAGGGCTGCGGAGTGAAACCCTGGTGATGGTGGTGATGGTAGTATAAGTTTTTGAGCTCATTCTGTGGTTTATGTAGAAAAGCAAAGCATCGAGAACATTCCAGAAGAAAGGCAAGATGGGAGGGCTTGCCCTACAAACACCAAGGCTGATTTGAGACAGTAGGTGCCAGCACAAGAATAAATGCTCTAGTCAATGTGATGGAGTACAGAGGCCAGAAGCAGCCCACACCCGTGAGTACTCCTTGATATGGACAGAGTGAGAAGCACAGACCAGTGTGAGAAGATGAGTTTCCCAATGAATGAGGCCAGAATAGTCGGGTATTCATATGGGTAAAAGCTGAATTAGACAAGTATCTGTACAGAATGGATGTCTTCCCAAGTCATTCGTAAACCTAAATTGGAAAGAAAAAGGAGTATAGAGTTGTTAGAACACAGGGGGAATGGATTGTGATCTTGGAATAGAGCGGGCATCCTAAAACAGGCTTCAGAGAAGAAGCTAGTCCGTCCCACTATCTGAGAACTGCTATCTGGCCAAAGGCGTGGGTATTCATTACTTTTCTTCTGCTGTGGCAAAATAGCCAGAAAAGCAGTTTCAGGGAGGAATGGTGATTTGGGCTCATGTAGTTTGAAGAGACAGCAGCAGGAGCCTGAGGCAGCTGGTCACATTGTACCCACACTCAGGAATCAGAGAGAGATGAATGCTGGTATTCGGCTCACTTTCTTGTTCCTAGTCACTCAAGGACTCCATGGAATGCTGCCACCCACAATTAGGAAAGGGCTTTCTATTCAGTTAAACCTCTTTACACACAAAAGATGCATCCTGAGGTTTGTTTCCATGGTGATTGTTTGTTTGTTTTGTTTTCGAGACGGGTTTCTCTGTGTAGCTTTGCGCCTTTCCTGGATCTCGCTCTGTAGACCAGGCTGGCCTCGAACTCACAAAGATCTGCCTGCCTCTGCCTCCCAAGTGCTGTGATTAAAGGCGTGTGCCACCACTGCCCGGCTCCATGGTGATTCTAAACCCTATTAGTTTGATAATCACAATTAACCTTCCCAGGACTGGCAAAATGATTCAACAGGTAAAGCTGCTTGCCACCAAGCCTGATGACCTGTGTTCAATCTCTGGGACCTACATGGTAGAAGAAGAGAACTGACTTCCACAACTTATCCACTGACTTCTATACATGTACCATGGCATCCTCACATGCACTCTCCACCACACACACACACACACACACACACACACACACACACACACATAATTTTAAAGTCATAAACATGTAACAGTTCTTGTTTTTGTTTGATGATTCAGGGCCTTCACTTAGCTCAGGCTGGTCTTGAACTTACAGCATAGATGCAGATGACCTTGTGTCCTTGATCCTCCTGCCTCTACTTCCCAAGTACTAGGATTCTAAGTGTGCCACCACATCAAGCCTGTGCAAATTTTCAAGTGGGGAAATACTGTTTTCCTCTCATCCCAGACCTCTACTCTCTTCCCCAGAAGTAACCTCTATTAATAATTTCTAGAGTGTTCTAGAAAATTCTTCTGCACAAATACAAATCTATACATTTGTCTTATGTTGACATAAAGCATCCATAGGTCAGTCACCTTTCTCTGCAGTACCGCAGTGTTCTGTCCTGTGAATGAGTCTGGCCAGGCCCCTGTCGGACAGTACTTGTACTGCATTCTTCCTTTTACTTGGCAAGCAGTGCCACAGTCAGTGTCCCGTATGTGTGGCTGTGTGTTCAGAAACTACCTCTGAATATCTGGAAGTGGAATTACCAAATTGTGTCATGCATGGGTTCCACCTCATGCAGAGAGCCCCTGATATGCTGTGAGGACAAAGAACCACACAACCAAAGGCGGCATGTGCTCCAGAAATGGCTGTATCCAAGAGCCAAAGGCTGCCTGCATATTTAGGGACACCAGGCTGCAAGACTCAGGAACATTTAAATAGCAGTGTGAGCGATGCCCTGGGGCTGGCAGTCTGCAGCCCTCCCCAGGTTAGTGGTTCGTTCAGCTCAGTTGAATTCCCACCCCCAGGCTTGGGCTGTAGAAATGTCTGACAGCATGAAACTTAGACTCTAGGAAGCTTAATTGTTCCTAGGAGCAGTGATGGGTTTTAATGTGTCTAAGTGTTTTCTTTTAGAATGCCTGCACACCCACAGCAGTTGCTGTGTGTGTGTGTGTGTGTGTGTGTGTGTGTGTGTGTATACTCACCCTTCCCTGTGGTTCATATATGGAGGCCAGACATCAAGGTTGGGTATCTTTTTCTATTGCTTTCCACCTTTAAATTTTAAAAATTATTTTAATGAATGTTTTATCTGCATGTATGTCTGTGCCCCATGTGTGTGCACTGCCTGTGGAGGCCAGAAGAGGGTATTGTATCCCCTAGAACTGGAGTTAGACATAGTTGTGAGCCACTATGTGGGTGCTGGGAACTGAACCTGGGTCCTCTGCATGATCAGCAAGTGATCTTAACCACTGAGCCATATCTGTAGTCCTGACCAGCAAGCTCCAGAGATCTGCCTGCCTCTGCCTCCCAAGCACTGGAGTTATTATGTAAACCACTTTTACGTGGCTGCCAGGGATCCGAACTCAGGGCCTCATGCTTGCGCAGCAGGTGCTTTACCCACAGAGCCATCTCTCTGGCCCCCGTGGTTACTTTTTAATGTATATGTAGAATATTTAACTAGTAACAATTATTTCCACTTCTAGCACTTTGAGTGGCCAGCCCCAAGCAACACAAGACTGGCTGGGAAATACTAGGGTCGGTCATGAAAAAAGGCCCTGTTTGCGGAGATGTGCACCGCCACCTCGAGAAGGTGGGAGCTGATGGACATCAGTCATCTGTGGGGGATGGGCATAAGGCAGAGCTAACTCATGGTGGGCATGGGTCCCTTGAACCTGGTCAGCTCTGCTCTTTACTCGGTTTCTATTGCTGTCTGTCCTGTGGGGTGGGGGCGGGGGACAGAGAAGGGGATTTGAACATGCCAAGACTGTGAATCCTTTTGGAGAACAGTCCTGGAGTCAGGCAGCCAAGTCTGAATTCATGTCAGTAAACAGATGTTCAGCGACCGCGTGCTGTGTTCTAGAGCAGCCCTCATCAGAGTTCTTCTGAGTGCCCAGGACACATAGACCAGCTTGCACTCTAGGCCAGTGCATGTGAGCTGGTGGCAGGGCAGACTTCTGGAGCTGCTGGACCCCGAGGATGAGCAAGAAGCTCACGGGGAGGAGAGATCGTGGCCTGACAGAAGAAGGGATAGGAAAGGCCAAGGTCGAGGACATAACCAGCCCCATCTCCCTGGCTTCCTTCACCATGGAGCCTCAGTTTCTTCATCTCCAGTGTGGGATCAATAGTGCATGCTGTGTGGAGCCGCAGAGGGCACGAATGAAGCAGTGTACACAGACAGTAATAGGCTGCAGCAATCGTCCATGGAGAACAGGATTAGCCAGTAGACCCCAGGGGGAGCCCCGATGTCTCCATCGGAGAGCCGGTACTGCTGTCAAAAGAATGGGAAGTCTTTTTACCTCATCATCCCACTTCCTCAGCTATAAGAGGGCAGCCTTCTCTCCTGAAACATGCTAGGTGGGTGAAGAGTCTTATGTAGGAGGAGGCAGAGCCAGCGGAAGCTCTTCCTTAGCTCCCAGCCCCGCCACCATCATCCCACGCTGTGGAGATCTTTCCCGTTAATGGCCCTAACCCCTGTGGCTGCCCTGGATTGAAATGTCAGTCACTTTAGCTGCCCCTGGTCAAACATGTTCAGTTGTCATCTGCCGGGTGCCCACGGCAACCACTGTGGCATAATAGACACAAACACAGCACTGAACTGGAACATGATGGGTCCGGAATTATGTATTTAATTCACAGTTTGAATAGAGTGCTCATAAAATCTTGATCATGATAGAGAGGCTAATAAACACTTCAGATCATAATGATCTGGGGGTTGGGGGGGGGGGTGGCTTGGGGAAGCAGTTAGTTTTAAAGTGGTTAGAGACAGAGAAAATCAGCCAGGCAGAACTCTCCAGACACCAATCCAAGGAGTTGTCTATGTGGGCTTGGTAATGATCTTGAGTGAGCCATATTATGGGTATGTGGATGTTAATTTGAAAGGCACACACATGGAGGGTTGCGCTGCTGCGTGTGGGCATCGCCCTGCGCCTTGTGCTACTTAGTGGCAGGCGCAGCTTGCCAGAAGGCATCCACATTCAACAGCATCGACGAAGCATTGCAAAGCCTGAGCCCAGAGGGCAGCTAGAGGCGACTTCAGCTCAGCAGGCCTCATGTGTACCATGGTGTTGGGGAGGAGCTGTCCAGGGTAGAGAATGTGCCCCAAACCACTGTCCTGTGGTCCCTGGGTTTGGGTGGAGTTGCTGTTTGAATGGGGAAAGCCCTGTAGACTTGGTGTAGCACAGGTTCCAATCCTGTTTTTGAACATACTGACCACATGACTTGGGGGGGGGTCACTCTCCTTTTCTGCAAAGTGGGGTCCGTAATGTGCACCTGTGGTAGGAGGTAAATTACCAAAGCCCATTTTGAGCTCTGAAGTAGGGGACCATCCACCAACTCATGTGGCCAGAAAGATGTCAAGAACAGAAAGATTCTGTCAAGAATAGGATCTTGCTGTGTAGTCCATTGGGGCTGGCCTGGAATTTGTGATTCTCCTGCCTCGGCTTCCTGAGTTCTAGGATCATGGCTGTGAACCACCACAGCCAGCTGAGAAAGAACCGGAATCATGTCAGCAGGGTTGTTGGCCTTTGGGGGGTGAGAGGGCAGCTCAGGTTTGACTTATGCTTTGGAGAGGGGATCCCTGGCCACTGATCCATACGACACTGGTTTATGAGCCATAAGACAGGGAAAGGTTTCAAAGAATTTGGTTACCATGAACAGTAAGTTTTAAAGTGAGCAACATGATTGCTTAATGAGTGGTTTGGGAAGCTGCAGAAGCCTTTCTCTGCCCCCCCCACTGGCCCTGTACCCAAAGTCAGCTGATGGTGAGCTGAGCCCCCCAGCAGCCTCCTACCCTAGGTGCCATGGAAGGTTACAGATCTTATCTTCTGCCCTGGAAGCTGCCTAGTCCAGCAGTTCTCAACCTGTGGGTCCAGACCCCTTTGAGGGGGTCGCATATCGATGTCCTGCATATCAGATATTTACATTGCGATTCATAACAGTAGCAAAATTACAGTTACGAAGTAGCAACGAAATAATTTTATGGTTGGGGGTCACCACAACATGAGGAACTGTATTAAAGGGTTGCAGCCTTAGGTAGGTTGAAAACCACTGGGCAAGTTTAAAGCCTGAGTGGTTCCCTCCTGGGGTTAATCTTGTGTATGAGACTGAGCTGTTGTTTCTCTGTCTCCTCAGAAAGGGAAGAAAAGAAAAGTCAGAACTCAAAGGGACTGGGGGGAATGTGCACAGAGGTAACTCTCAGCCACTGTAAAGGGATCCATTTGAGGAAAAAGGAAACAAAACAACAAAAACCCAAAAACCAAACAGAATGAAACAAAAAAACCCCACTGGCAAAAAACAAAAAACCTCTCTGCTTGGAAAATCCTTGAGGATGGGAGGTGCTCACTGGCCAGACGACTGTGGAGTCCGGGGCTCCTGGGCTCTCTGGTTGCGGGAGTCAGAGTGCAGCCGCTACTGATGCTCCTGCTGTGATAACTCGGGATGTCCAAAAGGACAAACGACTGACTGAGGTATCTCTCCGGCTCAGGATTGGTGCTGGCAAAGCTCAGACTGTGTCTCTTGCAGAGCTCTGCCCCTTGCATGCTGAATAGCATTCATGGAGGCAGAGAGAGAGAGCAGGCCTGTCCAGGCTATGCGCAGAGCCTGAGGAGGAGAGGTCAGGTGACACAGGGAGGGGCCCGCAAGGCCTAGCCTACCAGGGACTCTCGTGCAGGCTCTGATTGTCTCTCAACACTGTGGGAACTCTGATAAATACGAGTCAATAGTTTGGGGACAGGAAGGCCGAGGAGGTCTGTCTTGGAGGAAATGAAAAGAGGCGGATGCAGATGCCATGCCGAGCCCCCATGGATGCTGTTCTGATTGCCTTCTGCAGCGACATTGGCCCTCTGTGTCAGCCCTCTGTGGCTGGGGTCTGTCCACTGCCTCCTGATCCTGCAGATGAGATTCTCGAGCTGACACACTTTAGTTGGTGGACATTTGTGGCGGAGCTACTGTATGTCAGGCCCTGTCCCAGGATCTAACAACAAAGCAGGGGCAATGAAAGGTGCATTCTGCCCCTGCAGGGGCAGATAGCACACAAGAACCATGTGTCCCCGTCTCCAAAGAGACAAAGTGGGAAGTGTGGACTCAGGGACAGAGTGTCATTTCAGCAGAGTCCTAGAGGTGGCCCTGTGGTAACTCAGGACAGGGACTTCCTAGGCTAAGAGCTGGCCTGTGAGGAGCCAGGACCAGCAGAGAGGCCTGTGGCCAGGAGTGTGAAGTGAGGACCAGGAAAGCCAGAAAGGCCCCTGGCTGACACCTGGGCTGAGCCAGGCTGTCACACAAGGGTGGGTTATTAGTAGGCCATCCAAAGCAAGACCAAGAATGTCAGAGCTGGATCAGGGGACCTAGTAGGAAGGTCATTCTTCTTTTGATTGGCCTGGTGGCCTTGGGCCCCTCCTTCTGAGCTTCCTGGGGCCAATCACAGAGTTGATTCAGCAGGCTACAGAGTAAAAATGACAAATACATCGTGCCACATGAAAGGAGATGCTACAAAAGTACACACCACGGGACATCATACACGTGGAATGTTCTAGATTCACAGGCAGAAGGCAGGGCATCTGTGGCAGTGGAGAGGGTGGGCGTGTGGCATGATGAACATACTGGCTGCCACTAACTTGCACTTGTAAAGTGACTTGTTTTACATCCTGTGGATTTCATCTTAGTTAAAAAATAAATGATGAGGGCTGGTGAGATGGTTCAGAGCATGGAGGCCCTTGCCGCTTATCTGAGTCCTTGAGTTTCATCCTCAGGACACACATAGTAGGAGGAGAGAACAGGCATCCACAAGTTATCTGCTGGCTCGCGCACGTACAAACACACACACACACACACACACACACACACACACACAGCATAATTTTAAAGCTTTGTAAATTGATGACGCCTGACATGGTGACACACACCTGTAGCCTTAGCATCAGGGAGATAGAAACCAGAGGATCAGGAATTCAAGGTCAGCCTGGCCTACATGACCAGATCAAGGTCAGCCTGGACTATGTGAGACTGTGTCTAAAGGCAAAATAAAAGAACAAAACTGTAGATGATGACCAGACATGCTTGGAGAGAAAGTGAGAGGAGGTGTGCTAACACAGCTAAGCCCCTTCAAAGACACTGCACTGGGGGCCCAACAGCCTGAGACTCTTTATTCCCCAGTAACAGCAACTGTCCCACCCAAAGAGTGGGGGCAGCTCTGCCATCTGCATCCTGCCTTCACAGAACCGGGTACAGTTTCTGTCTCACCAGAGAGTGTCTAGTGGTCACCACTCCCACTGGACACTAACTGGCCTGAACGTGGCCTGCCTGTACCAGGGATGTGACCTGGGAAAGCTGGCTTGTTAGACAAACACCCTACCACTGAGCTACCCCTCCCCCATCACACATCTTAATCTTCTTTGTTTTCAAGGTCTGATCATTTCCTTGTTACTGTTTTTGACTGGACTTAGAAGTGGCTCTCAGCGAGGACAGCCTAGATCTCTTGGCAATCTGTTCCTGGTGTTTTTCTTTGGCTTTCTTTATTGTTTTGGGCAAAAGTTTAGCATATATGGCAGCCTCCTTATTTTTCTTAGTGTGCTCTTTCTTCAATACGTTGACATTTGTGTTGCAGGACAGTGGAGGAACAAGACGCCGATTCTTGGTCCAGGGCCTCTTTCCCTCTCTAAGGCTTTCTGACAACAGCAGACGTCTTGATTCTGGGGCTCTCCTGGGCTGCAACTGCTGAGGCACAGTAGTATACATCAGTCCAGGAGTATCCCGCTCCTCCCTCCAGCAATAACCAAGTTGAGAGCACTCAGGTTGCCATCCACAAAACGACAGGCACTTCTTCTCTCCAGTGCTCCTTGGTCTGTAACAGGAGTGCCTGACTTTCAGCAGGCACGCTCTGCCGTGGGTGAAGATGCCTTGCCCCGTGGGAAAACCTTGTTTGTTGTTCCCACCACTTATTCGGACAACATAACCCTTCACTCTTCATCAGCAGCTACTTCTGTGGCCATACACTTCTAGAAAGCACCAAGTTTGTGTTTCCCATGAGTTTCTGACAGCCTGTGGCTGGAAAGGAGATACTCAGCTTCATTTTGACAAGGCCGACCATTTAGGAGGTGCCATGAAAAAGTGTATTTTAATCCTCCTTTTTTTTTTTTAATTCTAGTGAAAACACATTGCATTTTATTTTACCTTTAATTTTTTCCTTGGAGAGGAAAGTGTTCATTTGGCTTACAGTTCTAGTCTATTACCAAGGAATGCCAAAGCAGGAATTCAGGGCAGGAACCGAGAGGCAGGAACTTAAAACAAGTTTACTGGCTTGTTCTCTATGGCTTGCTCATCTTACTTTCTTACACAACCCAGGGCCACCTGTCCCAGGATGGCACCACCCCCAAATCATGGAATCTACTCCAGGTTCCCAGATGGTGTCTGATGTCTGTCTGGAAGCAGCCATGGTGAGCGGCCTGAGCATGGCTGGCCTGAGGAGATTTGTAGCTAGAGTTTTCCCCAGTCCTGCTTGGCCCACGGTCAGGACAAATCTCTCTCACCTGCCAGACCCGCAGCTGCTCAGACCCAACCAAGTAAACACACAGAGACTTATATTTCTTATAAACTGTATGGCTGTGGCAGGCTTCTTGTTAACTGTTCTTATATCTTAAATCAACCCATTTCTATTAATCTATAAGTTGCCACGTGGCTTGTGGTTTACCGGTATCGTACATCTCGCTTGTCATGGCAGCGGCTGGCAGCATCTCTCTCTGCCTCAGCCTTCCACTTCCCAGAATTCTCTCTCCTTGTCCCACCTATACTTCCTGCCTGGCTACTGGCCAATCAGCATTTTATTTATACAGAGTAATATCCACAGCAGAGATTCCCTGGGGAGGCACTGGGGAGGTGTTTGTTGAATGGATGAATAATAGTGGTTGATTTTCCCAACCTTGAGGCATTGAGCTGTACTGAGCTGTTCTCACTTTCTTACCAGCCCCCTTACACCTGGCACTTGGCTCAGACCCATCCTGCCTCTGTCTGTCCTTAGAGTCTAGCAGCTATATGTCCTTGTTCTCTGTCTGTCTACTTCTGTGGCAGAAGGACACTGGCACCATATCAGGGGGTTTTCTAGGAGACAGAGGCCCTGTATGCCTTAGTTCTGTCTCTGAGGGTAAAGCACTGTGTAGCATGCTTGAGGTATTAGGTTTGGTCCTCAGCAAAAGCAAAGCCAGAGCATTTCAATTCTGCAGCAAAGAGAGAGTCTGGCCCAGTCACAGGTGCCACCCCCACTGTGTGTGCTGTTCTTGTTATCTAAAACTGGTACTTTTCCTTTTTAAAAGATTACCTTTAGGGCCTGGGGAGGTGGTTCAGCAGTTTAGAATACTGACTGCTCTTGTAGAAGACCTGAGTTTTGTCCCCAGCACCTGCATAGTGGCTCCCAACCATCTGTAACTCCAGTTCCAGGGGACCTCTCCTCTTCTAGCCTCCATGGGCATGGCACTCACATAATGCACATACATCCATGCAAGCAAAATACTCATTCACATGAACTAAAAATAAGTATTTTAAGAGAATAAATACAAAATGTTGTGATATATTGTGTACCCTAATAAACTTGCCAGGGGATCAGAGGACAGAGCCAGCCACTAGATTAGAAATAGAGGTCAGGCAGTGGTGGCACAGACCTTTAATCCTATCACTTGGGAGGCAGAGTTCAAGGTCACACTGGGAAAAAGGGTCAGGCAGTGGTGGCACATGCCTTTAATCCCAGCACTTGAGATCTCATGGCTCTGCTTGGGAAGCACACATGCCTTTAATCCCAGGAAGTGACATGGCTGGGTGGAGAACGGTATATAAGGCGTGAGGAGCCAGGAACTAAAGCAGTTCAACTGAGACCCTCAGGGGTGAGGACTCAGAGGCTTTCAGTCTGAGGATTCGTGAAAACAGGATCGGCTGAGGAGTTGGCGAGGTGAGGTTGGCTGTGGCTTGTTCTGTTTCTCTGATCTTTCAACTTTCACCCCATTGGCTCTGGGTTTTTTATTAATAAGACCATTTAGAGATTCGTGTTACAACAAAATAATCTCTTCAGGCTCAGGGTGCGGCTCAGAGTGGCAGAGCATTTATCCAGCAGGTGGTTTCTACTCCCCACATCCCATTACAACAACAGACATCTTTCTCTGAGGATTTTATGGCTAATGTTTTTCCTAACTGTAGAAACAGCAGCAAAGTCACATTGTAAATACAGCAAATAGACCTGTATAAGGTAGGCGGCCTCTTGGTTGTCCTCTTTCCTATCCCGCCCCCACCCCCACTTGTTCTGATCCCCTGGGCACCTGCACATCTGTCCAGGTTTACTTTCCTTGTCAAGCAAAATCAGACTATTATAATCTATGCCATTACACAGCTTTCAATATTTTTTTTTGGTTTTTTTTGAGACAGGATTTCTCTGTGTAGCTTTGCTCCTTTCCTGGAACTCACTTTGGAGACCAGGCTGGCCTCGAACTCACAGAGATCCACCTGCCTCTGCCTCCAGAGTGCTGGGATTAAAGGCATGCGCCACCACCACCGCCGCCGCCCGGCCAGCTTTCAATATTTTTCAGGTTTTGTTTTTATATTTTGAGAGTCTCACACTGTAACCTAGGCTGGCCTCAAACTCGGCATTGCACTCAAGCTTCGATTGGCAAACTGACAAGTGTATTGGGTTTGCCTACGGAGTGTAAGTGAGGGACTACTTACAGGATTAGGGGTGACCTCATCAGTCCACCCCAGCATGGGTGCCGATGTCTCTGTCACTGCCTAGGTGGAACTCCCCTACTCCAGTCAACCTCCACACACTGTATTTGCTAGCATCCCCTGAGATCACATATAGCTGGGGTGGCAGGAGAGTGGCTGGCATCTCAGGTGAGGGTCTAATGACCCTCCTCACCCCTCCTTCTATGAGGGAACATCAACAGGCCGTGTCCTAATCAATGGCTGTTCTTCTCTGAGGACAACATTCTACAGGATCACATAATTTTGCTCTTGTGCAGCTAATATACTTAGAAGCAATTCTGAGTCAAGATGCTTGAACTCTTTCAGGCCTCAGTTTCCCCATCTATGCAATGGGAATACCATTTGTCTTACAGAATGACATAGGTAGCATCTTCAAAAAATCTAAGACAGTGTACCTGGTAAATGATAGTTTGGTTTAATTTTTAAGCCAGAATATGTTAAACCCAGCTTGACCACCAATTGTGGTAACATTTAAGCAGAGGCCCCAAGTGGCTGTTGAAAACCAAGTTAATATTGCTGCTTTAGTTTGCAATTGAAGTGGCTGCTGTCTGGGTTCTTCGTACCTGTAGCCACTGGGTTTGTGCCACCTAGTCCAGGAGAGGGCCTGTGCACATCACCAGACATCCTGCTGGCTGCCAAGACTGTCCTAGATAGTACCAGTTGCTTAATTTGACAGCACAGTGTGATTGGGGAACAAAGGCTGACCCCTGCTATAAGGTGCAGGGAGGGGAAGGGTGGAGGAAAGGGATAGGGTCAGTCCCCAGGTGGCAGGCTCTATTAAAACACACTTAGCAAAAGCCCAAGACATGGGGTTTATTCCAAGTCAGCCCAAATACTAAGCCTGGGATTCGCTCCACTACTGCTCAACTCTAGCATCATCCTCACCCTGCCGTGAGTGAGTAAACTATGGCTTCTTACTGTCATGCTGCTTTGCCCTCAAGCAGGATGAGGCGCTGATGATAAGTCTGTGACAGGGTAAGATGTGGCACTGTCCAGGCCTCCCCATAGCTGGGTACATGTAGGAGCCAGAGTGCAGGGTGGTTGATCATGCAGGCTTTTAATTTGTTCATGTGCATGTATGCTTGTGTGCATGCCTTCTCTCTCTCTCTCTCTCTCTCTCTCTCTCTCTCTCTCTCTCTCTCTCTCTCTCTCTCTCTCTCTGTGTGCACTTTCATTTATAATTCTCTCATGTGAAAGTCAGTCTGTATGGAGGGGAGCTGGGAAACTTCAGAGTGGGTGGAGTCTGAAGGCAGCCCCTCCCTCAGACATCCCGCTGATCTGTGACCCTTTCTCATCTCCTCTCAGCCCTCCCTCTTCCTAGTGTGCCAGGATCTTTTCATGCCTGGGATGGGTACAGTTGCTTTTTGCCCATTTCCTTTCTTGAGCCTTCCAAGCATCTGGTGGCAGACATTCAAGTTTGAGTTC
Source organism: Peromyscus nudipes (assembly GCA_902168325.1). Taxonomy (NCBI): domain Eukaryota; kingdom Metazoa; phylum Chordata; class Mammalia; order Rodentia; family Cricetidae; genus Peromyscus; species Peromyscus nudipes. The sequence goes on from CABHPH010162537.1 coordinate 14,946, forward strand.
AAGTTTGCCACGATCTGCATTTAATGAAGCCCTGAGTGGCTGCCCTGTACCAATGGACAAAGTCAGGCCTAAAGGAAGTTCCCCAGGTGAGCTGCCCTGGCGGGAAGACCCCTGGACTTTGGATGTGGACTGGGCTGGGGAGGGCTCACAGGGTAGAAACAACACGGGGTTGCAGAACTCGGTTCCTACCTCCTCTGCACAAAAAGGGGGTCAAGTCCCAAGGGTCCCCAAGGTCACGAAGTCAGCATCTGGAATGAGTGTTTCTAGTAAAACAAAAGGTGATTGACCACGTGCTGAGCCCTTTTAATCACCTAATGGCTGGGGACCTTTGGGTTCCTAGGTTTCTGGTGAGGCCAGGCCAGACACTGTAACGACACCCAGGTTTGGCCTAGCTTCTCCACATTACAGCCACAACACTGACGCAGACAATTGAAGTATTTGAGAACAATGAAATATGCATGGCTATCTGTGACAGCCCCGCAAAGTCGGGCAATTAGCTGCGTAATCTGAGAGGGGAGCCGGCCCTCAGCAGCCCGAGGCTCCCCATTAGTTAAATGCATTTTGTACGTCCTCATCCCATCAAATCAACTAACACTTCCTTTAATTGGTTCATGAATTATACAGCCGCCCCCTGCATTATAATTTAATCGCCTGTAAACATTCATAGGGCCCCACCAGTAAAGTGTATCGGCGCTCATTAATTCGTTAATTCCAGCAGATGGAAGGGGAGCTGGGACGAATGGTTTCGGAACAGAGCGCCTTGGGCAACGGAAGAAGGGAAAAAAGGTGGGGGGCCACTTAGGTTTTTCAGGGCTGTCAGAAACTCAATCTGTGAGCTGTCAGCAGCCCGGGCCGGTCCCCACCCCCTCCACTTCCTAGACTGCGGGGAAGTGACTGGTGGATTCATAGGGAGGCTTGTCAACTGGCTTTAAACATCAAGCCAGCGGGTAAACCGGGCCCAATGTAAATTAATTCTTGTCTTACGGCCCCCCTCTCTCTGTCCCCATGAATATTTCATGGCGGGCGGCATAAATATTAATTCTAATAGCTCTGCACAGTGGTTATTATTTCTGTTTTATGACAAATATTCATAAAATATTCAAGACCCTTTTTTAGAACATTTACACACTTGATTGTGAATTTTCCCAGTTTCCTGGGGACACTGTAAACATATTGGGGTTCTCTTGATGGACTCTTCCCCCTTAATTAATACCACTGGCTATTAATATTTAATCAGGCTTGTTTTTTTTTTTTTTCCAGAAGTAAAGCCTATTACGTTGCCAAGCCAAAGGGTATTTTCTTCCCTTTCTTTCTGTAAAATGGGAGATTTCTGCCCCCGCCTCCTAAGACTCTGACCCCTGGATGGGCTGACGAAGGATGGCCTCCTTGCCTTTATTTTGAAGACCTTATCTATTTCCTTTTAACCAAGTGTCTAGAGACAGCCCAACGAACTGTACTGAAATTCTTCAGGAGAGCGCTGTTGCTGTTTTTATGCAAGGATTTAACATAATTTTGGAGTAATTAAAGTGTGGGTTTAAGAAACACGGTGGCTGGTTCCTTAGGCAAGGCAGTCATGGTTGGGGGTGAGCAGTCTTTTACAACCTGCATTGTTTGTCTCTGGCCCCAAGAGGCAGCTAGCGATGTACCACCATCCTCCATGAGGAGGGTGAGGAGTGACTCGGTCCTTGGGCAGCCACAGAGGAACCTGAACAGTTAAATCCAGCTACATCCTGTGAGTTAAGTGGCTTCAGCGCTCCCTGTGTGGTCCCTAAGTCTCATTAGAGACTTCTGGAATGTTTTAACAGCTTGGAGGAATGAATCATGGTTCTCTGACACACAGGAACATGGCAGGGCATCCTGAAGCCTGATGGACCGGGAGCCCAGTCTAGAGTCAGCACATGACCTGTAGGCCCTTGAAATGGTCAGGATCAGAGCACCTGTGCAGGTGTCTCTCATGGGGGAGGGCGGGTGCGGTAATGTGTGCCATGCTTAGTACAAATCTCTGGCACATGGTGTCGACGAAGTTTTTGATGGGGATGACGGTGGTGGTGATTAAGGTAGTAATGGTGCTGCTGCCGGCAATGGTGATGGCAGTGTTGATGGACTGATGGTGATGGTGAGAGTGGTGAGTGTGA
>CABHPH010162537.1:17180-29323 GCA_902168325.1 Peromyscus nudipes
GTGATGGTGGTGGTGGTGGTGATGGTGATGGTGGTGGTGATGATGGTGGTGGTGGTGGTGATGAACAAAAGGCCAAAGATTCAAATTGAAGCCAAGAAGCAAAACACTTTTGAAATCTTCAAGGAGATGGTCCAGGTAGGCCAGTGGGACAAAGGAAAGTAAGAATTCCTCAGAATACAATGGCTGTAGCAGGCCCAAGGGAAGTGGGCCAGGGAGGGTGAGAATCAGTCTCTGTAGATCTCAGGTCCCTCCCTTGCATTTGTGACAAGGGATGGCAACCATCATGCCTCTGGCCTCCTGAAGGCACAGAGGAGGGGTCACTAGCATGGAGGGGAATAAGCACAGTACAGAGGGGTTAAGGGTACATCTGGAAGCAGTCCCAGGGCCACTTCTCAGCTGAGTAACTGTCCAGAGCCTTGCTCTTCATGACCTGTGATGTGTCAATGTGTGATGTATCCTGGTACCACAGCCTCACGGGGTGTTGTGAGGATTAAGTATGGCAGTGTATCCACAGGGGCCAGCTCAAGGCTCAAGAACCCCATAGGCATGTGGCCAAAGTCTTGGCCCACACCAGAAGGGCCATAGTCCTGGCTGGTCCTCAGAGGCTGCAGCAATGTGTTCCAGCTCCCGAGACTCTACTCTGTGCATCATTTCCAAGCTCCATACTTAGTGATGTCAAGGAGGCAGCTTGCAGCTAGATTGGGAGAGTTTACACCAGAGAAATGGGCAAATGCTCTAATTTTCAGGGCTCTCCCTGACATGCATAAACTGAATTACCAGCAAACCATGAAGCAAGGATGGGGACAAGGCATGTGTGAGCTTTGGATCCCGCCAATGTCAAGACATGGCTGCCTTTGTTATTCTAGCCATTGGTTTTTGTTTTGTTTTTAGAAACAGGGTTTCACTATATTGTCCAAGCTGACCTCAAACCCTTAAACTCAAGGACATCCTCCTGTGTCAGTCTCCTGAGTAAGCTGGGCATGTTACAGCACCATGTCAGGCTTTTCCTGTACATTTTTAAGTGGCACAGACAATTTCATCTATTTGTTTACTTTTGAGACAGAGTCTCATGTAGCCCAAGCTCCCCTTAACCTGTTGTAGCTGAAGATGACCTTGCCCTTCTGATCCTCCTGCCTCCACTTCCTAAATGCTGGGATTATAGGCATGCACCACCATGCCAATTTCTGTAGTGCTGGGGACAGAACCCAGGACCTCAAGCATACTACCAATGTAGCTATATTCCCCAGTCCCAACATACTTTTTTCAATTAATATATCATGAGAACCTTTCTGTGCCGGGGTATTTTTGTTGTACTAATGTTCACAAGTCTCTGTGTTTCTTCATTTGGAAATCATGGTCATCTCAAACAAGAGGGCCCCACAAGGGAGTGTTTTCAAATCTTTCTGGTATTTTATCACAGTAACTGAAATGAAATTCGAACATCTTCCCACAGCACCTGGTCTGTTTGGTCGGGTTAGCAAGCTGGTGGTCAGAACAAAAGCGTTTGTGTTCTCTGAGGGCTGGAGAGATGGCTCTGTGGCTAAGAGCACTTGCTGCCCTTGCAGAGGACTGGGATTTGTTGGTTCCCAGCACCAACATAGATGGTCAGAAAGTATCTAACTCCAGTTCAGGTCGACCAACACCCTCTTCCAGCCTCTGTGTGCACCAGGCACACGCACGCATGCATGCATGCAGGCACTCACATATACATATAGAAGAAACACACCTTTTTTCTTTAGAAAAGTATTTGCAAGCTGGGTGGTCGGTGGTGGCGCACGCCTTTAATCCCAGCACTTGGGAGGCAGAGGCAGGCAGATCTCTGTGAGTTCGAGGCCAGCCTGGGCTACAGAGTGAGTTCCAGGAAAGGCTCCAAAGCTACACAGAGAAATTCTGTCTCAAAAAAAAAAGAAAGAAAGAAAGAAAAGAAAAGAAAAAGAAAAAGAAAGTATTTGCACTCTTTGTCAGTATTTCATGTTGGTCTAGCTGTAAAGGACACATGGGTTTGTAACCTAATTGTATAAGTCAAAAAGCACCAGAAAAGCTGGAAGTGGTGTGTGTGTGTGTGTGTGTGTGTGAGAGAGAGAGAGAGAGAGAGAGAGAGAGACAGACAGACAGACAGACAGACAGACAGGAGACAGATGGAGAGAGACAGACAGACGGACTAGGCTAGAGGTCAACTATGGTTGCCATTCCTTCAGCTGCCCACCTTCTTTTGAGAAAGAGTCTTTTACTGGACTAGAACTCCTCAAGTAGGCTAGATGGCTAGTCACAGACTCTAGGGACTCTGCCTGTCTCTGCTTCCCCAGCACTTGGTTTCAGCACATACTGTCGGGCCGTTTGCTTTTCTTTTTCGATGGGCTCTGCAGACTGGGCTCAAGCTCTTGTCCTTACAAGGCAAGCACTCACCTCTTGAGCTATCTCTGGAGCCCCAGAATTTAGTTTTTAAAAAAGCAGAATGATGGGGGAGTCTGAACACAGATTTGAGGGGAAAAACTGCTGTTAGGTTTCAAACTCACAAGAGCCTTGAGGGCTTAGGGAAGGTCTTGTGTTCTGTTGGCCTGGCCTTCTTGTCTCAGGATGTGGATCTCAGCCCTTTACTACTCTGCTGACCCAAAGCCAATATGAGGGTGCACATGCCAGCCAGAGACCTCACTGGATGAAGCCTTACTCAGAAGGCTTAAGCAGCTGCGTACTTCTGTCCCTCCTCAATCCTCCTGTCCCTACCAAGCCCCAAGGATGGCCTGAGATGTCTCGGGTTCCCTGGGAACCCTGCTGAAGGGCTTGCTTCACAGGTGGTGGCCAGCTTGTCTCCTGTTATTTTTGCCTTAAACTCATTTGCTTTTCTCTGTGGGAAAAGCTTGCAGGACTACCTGCTCTGACAATTGGCTTCTCCTTATTGTCTGGGGGGCTCCTGGGTGGCAGTGTGTACAGGAAAAGATTTTTCCCCCCTTTCTTCTCAGTGGTGAAGGAGGGAGACATTTTCAGAGGGCTTTTAAAAAGAGCTGTATTATGCAGGAGTATCCTGGGTCATTCTCCTTTGACCGGCTGCTGTGTTTGGAAATGCACTTCGTGAACTGCCAGGAGCGCTCGCTAATTTACTAGTTAACAGCAGGGAGAGTGCGTTTGTTGCTTGCCTCTGGAGAGACTGCAGACACCGCCAGGATGGGTTTGCACTGTCAATTATGCACCATTTTCAACAAGAACTGGCCAGTGGGAGCCCTTGTTTTTGAAGGAGTGGGAGCTGGAAATGAGAGGGGCTGTCACTGTGACCCAAGGCCAGACACAAGATGCCCAAGGTGGTAGGATCAGGTGGAGGTGTTTGCCCTTTGGGTTTTTCAGATATGCTTGTCAGAGTGAAATGGCTGCATGGCAAACACTTTAAAATCCTGGCCAGAGAGGCCTCCTGTCCAGACACTCCTCCGCATGGCTCTTCCTGGACACAGCCTCTCTCAAGCGTGAACTTCAGGAATCTTTGCAGGCTTGGCCTGTGACCCAGGCACCTGTCAGGAGGGCCAGGAAGCCAACTGCATGGACTCAAAGCTGTGCTTTGCTAGGATGGGGTCCGGCCATTTTGTGTGCCACACCCACCTGCTCACTTTCAGCATGTGTTGGCTCTCAGCATTTGCCAGGCAGGAAGGACACAGTACCAACAAGGCAGCCACAGCCCCTGTCCTGAACCTTGGTGTGCTTAAAGGATGAACCTGCTATGGTCTTAATCTGGATTAAGTAAGCATCCTCTGGTGGAGTGGGGCAAATGCGTAGTGGAAACTGTGAGGCTGGGCAGTTGGCTCAGCTTTCTGGGTCCCATCCCCAGAACTCACAGAAAAATGCCTGGCATGCTGGTGTATAGCTGTAATCCTAGCCCAGGGAGATCCCTGGGGTTCCTAACCAGCCTATAGCTGAATTGGTGAGCTCTAGGAAAATGAGAGACCCAGTCTCAAAGGAGGTGGGCAGGGTTCCTTAAGATGCCCCTTGAGGATGTCTTATGGCTTCCATATGCTCAGCAGCTAAGAGCACTTGTTGCTTTTCCAGAGGACCGAGTTCTATTCCCAGAACCCACATGCCGGCTCACAACCATCCATAATTCAGTTCCAGGGGATCTGATGCCCTCTTATGACCTCTGTGGGCACCAGGTACACACGTGGTACACAGATATAGATGCAGTCAAATCCCTCATACACATTAAATAAAAATAATTAAATCTAAAAGAAGAAAAGAACTGGCTACTTCTGCTTTGTGCTCTTGGAACGCCATGAAATTTGCCATTGAAAGAGGACTACCCTGGTGTCTTCTCCTTCCATGTCCTGGATGATGCTTCCAGTCAAGCCCTTGTCCATCACTGGCCTCCATCACTCCGTCATTCTGGGGTGCTTTGTGTTTTCACTGACAACTCCCCTCTTTCCTGGTCCTCCTTCAGTGGTGGTCATGTGTAGTGACCTGAGAGGAAACACTGTGAGTCATACCACAGCCAGAGACAGTCACAGATGGTCTGGACAGAAAGAGCCCTGGTGCCTTTTAGGGTCTTGGACATACTGGGCTGGGTCTTGGACATGCTGGAAGGAGGAGGCAACTTGAGCCTTTTTCAAGAAACTGTCTGTCTTCAGACACCACACTTTCCCCTTTGGATGTCAGTTCCGGGATCCCCAGCAGTCAGGGCACCTGCACGTGTGTGTTGCCAACTGTGCATGTACTTCATACTTCCTGAGTTTTGGATACAAATGCTTGACCAGATATGTGTTTTGAAAATATTTTTCTCATTCTGGCTTATTTTTTAATGTATTTTGATACACAGAGGTTTTTTGGTGCGTGCGTGCGTGCGTGCGTGCGTGCGTGCGTGTGTGTACATGTGGTGGTCAGAGGACCAGTTACAGCAATCAGTTGAACAGCGATAGTGCGAGCAGACATCCTTGCCCTGTTACCTTGTCAGAGAAAACCATTCAGTCTTTCACCTTTTGCACAGTGTTGGTTGTTGTGTTGTTGTTGTTGTTTTGTGAGCTGATCTGTATTGTCCCCTCTCCTCATGCATAGTGGCACGCACCTGCAGTTGTGACCCTCAGGAGCCTGAGGCAGGAGGATTGAGAATACAAAGCCAGTCTGGGCTGCATAACAGTTGACGACTAGCTAGGCTACATAGTGAGACGCTGTCTACCTAGTCTAAAAATACAGTGATTTCATTTTAAATTTTATTTATTTATTTATTTATTTATTTATTGGGGTTTTTTTTGAGACAGGGTTTCTCTGTGTAGTTTTGGTACCTTCATTTTAAATTTTAAATTGATTAAAAAATACAAGGCTTCCATTCCTGGATTAAAGCTCAGTTAATTGTAATAGTGAATTATTCTTCTGGTGTATTGTTGGACTTTTAATTTATCCTGAGCTATGCACACTGTATTGTACCAGTGGTGTTTTGTGGAACTCTATGAACTGGAGTCATTAGGAAGCAGATGTGTCCACCTCAAGCCCATGGGCCACTTGCAGCCTGGATTAGTAAACCATGAGTGTGAGTGTGTGTATGTGTGTGTGTGTCTGTAAGTATGTGTATGTGTGTTTTATAACTTGACTTGGTTCCTGAGTGTGAACTTTGTAGATAACAACATCCTGTTCAGTGAGGAAAAGTTGAATGAGCCTGATGGACAGACAGCATTGCAGTGGGGAAGAGCTTGTCGTGGCGCCGGCCTGCCAGCCTGCTGGGAACCAGCTGTGCCTGCCTTGTGGGGTGCCAGCAGGGTTGTGTGGAGACTGGCTGGAGGTGGCTGGCCTTCAGGGAGGGGAAGCTGGGCAAAGGGAGAGAAGGAGACCAGCCCTGGGAGTGGCCGGCCTGAGAAGGAACATCCCTCTCTGCTTTCCCCTTTATTGGTTAGCTGTTTTGTTCTTGAGTTCATACGTACGTGTTCTAGTGTCTGATACCAACTGTGCCAGCTGTCTGTGTGGCTTGAATGTGAAAGGTCCCATAATTGGCTCATGTGTGTAAACACTTGGTGCCCTTTGGGAACGTTCTGGAACCTTTCGGAGGTAGAGCCTTTCTAGCGGAAGTCCGTCACTGAGGGTGCTCTCCACTTCCTGAGGGCAGAAACAGTGTGAGTGAGCAGCAGCCTCACTCTCCTGCCACTGTGCCTCCCCTACCCTGATGCTCGCATCCTTCAACTGTGAGCCAGAATAAAGGCTTCCTCCCTCAGATTGCTTCTTGTCGTGTGTTAGGTCACAGCAAAAAAGGTCACCGGGGCTGGTTAGATGCCTCTGTGGGTGAGGGCACTTGCCAAGCTTGATGACCTGAGTTCAATCCCAGGGACCCAGAGGTGGAAGGAGAGAAGTTGTCCGTGGAGGGTACGAGGTCCTTGTGCACACAGAGAAGCAATAAGGAAAACAGGAAAGTTAAGCACACGGGCTTGTCTCTTCAAAGGAAGGAGATGTTTGCTTGGCTTCCCCCTGGAATGCCGGGAAAGGATGTCCTTCACAACCTGGTGACCTTTTGCTATCTGCAGGGCCAGGCTCCACCTAAATCCCCCAGACCGTTACCTTTGCTTATCCCCGACTTTCCCCCTCTAAGCCTTGAGCATTGCTTCTCAGTCCATAAAGCCCATCCTCATGAGAGACGCCATTTGTACTGTACAACAGCCTAAGTGACTTTTGTGTTATCACAGGGCCAGACCAATCCTGACTCCCACAGGCCTTATGTTGATCTCAGTCATTCTCCCTAGACCCTTATCTTGAGCACTACACACATACACACACACACACACACACACACACACACACACACACACACGTGTTTCAATGTTAACATGTTTTAAGCTTTGTTGTATCCATGGGAAAGAGTTAACTGTCATCAGAAAACTTTTCCCCAAAATTGTGCTGTGCTTAAATACAGCTAAAATAAACCATCTGGTGTCAGACTCTAGAAGTTTGAACCAGTGATGGCTAATTAAGTCGAGCTGAACTGAGTTTCATTTCTTGCCTCTCCCATAGTGCCTACAGGGTCCCCCATAGTTGTTGTTTGACCTCTAATACACATTGTGATACATGCCCCCCCCCCCCACAACCTCCCAAGGAAAATGAATAAACAAAAGTTTGTTTTTTGTTTTTTGTTTTTCCAGAGACAGGGTTTCTCTGTGTAGCTTTGTGCCTTTCCCTGGAACTCGCTTTGTATATCAGGCTAGCCTCACAGAGATCCGCCTGCCTCTGCCTCCCGAGTGCTGGGATTAAAGGTGTGCACCACCACTGCCCGCTTTTTTTTTTTTTTTTTTAAGAATAACTCTGGGTAAGTGTTAGAAGGAACCCTGAGGAAGCCAACCTAAGCAAAAGAAGAGATTTACATAATTGTGTCAGTCAAACACTGAGGTATGAGCCTCAGGCAATGCTTAGCCCGAGTGTCTCTGGCCGCTCTCCGATGGCTCTGGGCAAGCTGCCTCTTCCGGAGGCCCTCTGGGTGAGTCAGTAGATGAAGGGCTGGAGCTGCCTTGCACCTGCCTGGCTTGGCTTGGGTCTGCATCCTGCCCCAGCCCCTGCAGCCAGGGGGAGCCCTGAGCTCAGCCTAGCCTCTCCACAGCCCTGGTCACAGCCACGCCACAGGCATGAAAGAGCCAGAAGGAAAAGGTATCTCCCAGCCAAGAGGAATGGAGCAGGGAGAGTCCAGGCAGGGTCTGAACAGCCATAGTTGGCTTCCTCATGGAGCTGGGGCAGACCTTCTGCTCCCTGAGACACACACACATGCACATATGTGGGGAGTAATGCCAACCTTGGCGTTATGGTGACAGAAGTCTGGCCTGGGGTTCCCACTGGTGACCATGGTGACTGTTCTTGTCTTGACTGTAGCAAGATGTAGTTTTTGGAAGTAAAAGAGTGACAGCAGAGAGCCCAATGCCCCACAAGGCCACACGGGGAAACTTCAAGGGCAGGAGGAAGCAGGGGAAGGAGACAGGGTGGCCGAGGAACTTGGTTGTGGTTTCTGTGGGTAGGAGTGTACACGGCAGTGTAGGCTCCAGAGTGGCCAATGGATGATTCTGGAAGGTTCTGGGCAATCTCTGGTCACCCTAGTATCTGGCATTGGGGTATTATTGTCCTGGAGAGTGAGTTTGATAGAGAAGGAGGGCAGGGCTCTAGGCTCTGGGCTCTAGGTGGGTTTGCTATGTACCCGGAAGTTATGTTGACAGGTCAGCTTTGACATCTCCACTGTCAGCAGGCGGGGTGTGTGTGTGTGTGTGTGTGTGTGTGTGTGTGTGTGTGTGTGTGTGGAGTGTGGAGTAGTCTCCCCAGGATTAGCAGGCCCCGGCTGTCAAAGCTTTCCCAGGTCCAGGTCCAGACAGTAACAAACATGGCTGCTGTGGTGTCTCTCTGCAGGGTGTTCTTCCTGAACGTGCCATTGGATTCCATCCTGGAACGAATGACGCTGAGAAGGACTGACCCTGTCTCAGGAGAAAGGTTGGTCAGGGCTTACTGGTGGCCAGGCCCCCTGTATAGCCGCCTCTCCACTAAGGTGCTCAGGGCCTTTGTGGACCTGCTTCAGGACAGCACTGGCTTCTACAGACGGAGGCTAGAAACAGGGTGGTTTTGTGAGTTCTGGGCATGTCTTTTGGCTCCCTGTCTGCAAGAGTGAGGGAAGGAACGTACCAGGCCCTGCAACAACACACTGATTAAGTTTCTGGCCACTGTATTCCCAGCCCCCAGCTGGACTCCCGCTTCAGAAATGGCTGCACCAGCTGGGCAGGCTGTTAATACTTAACAAATAATGTTTGGAAGGATGAGAAAAGAACAGATGAAGCCGGGGAGATCTCAGATGGTAAAGTGCTTGCCTTGAAAGTGCGAGGACCTGAGTTCAGTCACTGGAACACACACACACACACACACACACACACACACACACACAAAAAAAAAAACCAAAAACAAAAAACAAAAAACAAAAAAAAACAAAACAAAACCCTTTGTGGTGGTATATGCCTTTAATCCCAGCACTTGGGAGGAAGAGGCAGGTGGATCTCTGGCTTTTAGGCTAGCCCGGTCTACTTAGGGAGTTCCAGGACAGCCAGGGCTACATAGAGGAAATCTTGTGTGATGACTATTCTTTGGTTGTCAACTTGACTACATCTGGAATTAACTGAAACCCAAGTGGCTGGGCACACCTGTGATGGGTTTTCCTCCCTCCCTCCCTCTCTCTCTCTCTCTCTTTCTTTTTTTTTGTTTTTATTGTTGTTGTTGTTTTGTTGTTGTTTTTGAGACAGTTTCTCTGTGTAGCCCTGGCTGTCCTGAAACTCGCTCTGTAGGCCAGGCTGATCTTGAACTCAGAGATCTACCTGCCTCTGCCTCCCAAGTGCTGGGATTAAGGTGTGGGCCACCACTGCCCAGCAGAAGACCCCCTTCTAATCCAGATCTTTAGAGAAGATCCACCTTTCATCTGGGCCACACCTTCTGCTGGCAGCCTATATAAAGGACATGGAAGAAGGAAGCTTGCTCTCTTTGCCTGCTTGCTCTTGCTCTCTCTGGCAAGTCCAGTCCTCCACTGGCATTAGAGTCTACTACTTTGGAATTCTGGCATATACTGAAGACCAGCTGAGACATTCATTCTCAGGGACTGAACCACTACTGGATTCTTGGATCTTCCATTTGTAGACAGGCATTGTTGGACTAGCTGGACCACAGCCTGTAAGCCATTCTAATAAATCCCACATCTATGTTCATCCTATCAGTTCTGTTCCTCTGGAGATCCCTGACAAAATACAGATTTTGGTTTCAGGAGTGGGGTCTGGAACAGGAGAAGGTTCTTCAAAAGGTCCAGCATGCTGACCATTTGGCTGTTCTACCATTTGAACATTACAATTCAGCAGACCTGATGGTACCTGAGGTGTCAGTGACAGATAGGGATGCTGTTCGGCAAGCCCCTTTGGCAAGCTCTTCTGTGAACCATAGAAGAAACCTTTGGGATTATGGAGCAAGTCTGCCATTGTCTGCAAACAACTATTCCCTTTAAAAGACAACCTTTAGCCTGCTATTGGGTCTTAGTGGAAACAGAACATTTGACAATGGGCCACCAAGTTACCATGCTACCTGAGATGCTCATCATGAGCTGGGTGTTATCCGACCCACCAAGTCATAAAGTAGGATGTGCACAGCCACAATCCATTATCAAATGGAAGTGGTATGTATATATGTGATTGGGCCCGAGCAGGTCCTGAAGGCACAAGCAAGTTACATGAAGAAGTTGCCCAGATACCTATGGTTTCTACTCCCATTACAATGCCATCTGCTGCCAGGCATGCACCTGTAGCCTCATGGGGTGAGGAAGAGAAGACTAGGGCCTGGTTTACTAATGATTCTGCACATTATGTAGGCACCACTCAGAAGTGGACGGCTGTAGCATTACAACCCCTGTCTGGGAAAATCCTGAAAGACACTGGTGAAGAGAAATCTTCACAGTGGGCAGAACTTTGCACAGTACATATTGTCATATACTTTGTTTGGAAGGAGAAATGGCCAGATGTATGATTGTTCATTGATTCATGGGCTGTAGCCAATGAATTGGCTGGATTGTCAGGGACTTGGAAAGAGCATGATTGGAAAATTGGTGAGAAAGACATCTAGGGAAGAAGTATGTGGATAGATCTCTCCAAATGGGCAAAGGATGTGAAGATACTTGTGTCCCATGTAAATACTTATCAAAAGGTGACATCATCTGAGGAGTTCAGTAATCAAGTAGATAAGATGACCCATTCTGTGGACAGTCAGCCTCTTTCCCTGGCCATCCCTGTCATTGCCCAATGGGCCCATGAACAAAGTGGCCATGGTGGCAGAGATGGGGGTTATGTATGGGCTCAACAACATGGACTTCCACTCACCAAGGCTGATCTGGCTACAGCTTCTGCTGAGTGCCAGATCTGCCAACAGCAGAGACCAGCACTGAGCCACAGATATGACATCATTCCTGGGGTGACCAGCCAGCAACCTGGTGGTAGGATGGCTCTACTGGACCACTTCCTCCGTGGAAAGGACAATGCTTTGTCCTTACTGGAGTAGATACTTATTCTGCTTATGGATCTGCCTTTCCTATACATAATGCTTCTGCCAAAACCACCATCCATGGACTTACAGAATGTCTTACCCACTGTCATGGTATTCCACACAGTATTGCTTCTGAGCAGGAACTCACTCCACAGCCAGAGAAGTACAACAGTGGACCCACGATCATGGAACCCACTGGTCTTACCATGTTCCCCACCATTCTGAAGCAGCTGGCCTGGTAAAAAGATGGAATGGCCTTTTGAAGACACAGTTACAGCACCAATTAGGTGGCATCAGCCTGGAGGGCTGGGGCAGGATTCTCCAGAAGGCAGTATATACTCTGAATCATCATCCAGTATATGGTGCAGTTTCTCCCATAGCCAGGATCTAGGGGTCCAGGAATCAAGGGCCGGAAAAGGAAATAGTTCTACTCACTATCACCTCTAATGACCTACTAGGAAAGTTTTTGCTTCCTGTTCATGTGGCCTCGAAGTTTTGGTTCCAGAGAGGACTCCTGCCAGGTGTCACAACGAACATCCTATTGAACTAGAAGCTTGGACTGGCCCCTGGTCACTCTGGGTTTCTGATGCCTTTAACTCAACAGCCTAAGAAAGGAATAACAGTGTTAGGAGGTATGACTGATCCAGATTACCATGGGGAAATTGGATTGCTTCTCCACAATGGAGGGAAGAAGGACTATGTCTGGAGTGCAGGAGATCCTTTAGGGCATCTCTTGGTGCTACCACGTCCTGTGATTAAAGTCAATGGTTATTGTCAAACTAGAACAGCCTAATCCAGGCAGGATGGCAAAGGGCACAGACCCCTCAGGAGTGAAGGTATGGATCACTCCAGGAAAAGAGTCAAGACCTGCTGAAGTGCTTGCTGAGGGTATAGAATGGGTAGTAGAGGAACGTGGTTATAAATACCAGTTAAGGTCATGTGGCCAACTGCAGACCAAGGATTATAATTGACATGAGTGTTTCTGTCATATTTTGTAGAGTGTGTTTGTGCTAGCCAGGTGGTGGTGGTGCATACCTTTAATCCCAGCACTTGGGAGGCAGAGGCAGGTGGATCTCTGTGAGTTCAAGGCCTACCTGGTCTACAAAGTGAGTTCTAGGACAGCCAGGGCTACACAGAGAAATCCTGTCTTGAAA